>JH432189.1:0-18793 GCA_000239455.1 Strigamia maritima
GTACTGGATTTTGTTTTATCCCCAGCAAACTTGCTTATTTTAACTGTTCTGACTAGTTTGGCTAGTTCAAAACTGTCCAATTGTTTGGTGGTTGGTTTCAACTGAATGCATGGTCGACTACTGGGTGTTGTAGGTAATTTAACAACCAAAGGTAGTCCTGCATTAGGAACCATTCCCGTGTTAACAGTGGTGCTAACCGTAGGAAATAATAGTGAATGACATGGGGTAGAAGCGGGCGCCGCTTGCAAGAGTGCAAGTTGTGCATGCGCTTTATTCAATTCATCCGATTGTAGTTTGTTGTTTGCTGACAATGTGTCATAATCCAACTGTAACTGTTTATTTAAATCAAGGGCCTGCTGTTAGCGGTATCCTTAACTTGTTGCAAAATGATGATTGCATCGTTTGTTCCTTAAGGTGTTGTTGCTCTGTGACAGCAGTGGCAGTTGAAAGCTGTTTCAACTGTGATTCTGTGTTTTTATATGCAAGATTTATGTCTTTTGCATATTGCACACTTTGTATTAGTGCTGCTTGGGCATCAGCAGCTTCTTGCCTTGCAGCGGCTAGGTTTGAAGTGTTCTGGCTGATGGTGAGATCAAGCAAGTCACCAATTTCGGTCAAATTAGTCATCTGATCCTCATCTAAACCTAATTTGTTACATAGTAAAGAGATGACATCTTGGTGTTCATTGTCTTTACTTTTTTATTGTATTTGCGTTTAGGGGCAGGTATTGGTTGATCTGGATAGTCAGTCGACCGTGTAGCTACCATGAGGTGAGAGCTCAGAATGAAGGATTTGGACTCTACACCTGGTTCTTATAGTTTTCTGATAGCCAATCCCAGATTGTCCAATCATAAGCCAGCAAATTTGTATAAGCCAATCAGAGTGAACTGATAAGCTAATCCTCTAGAGTGTCAACAAGGTGATACGCCCTCTAGATTGAAAAATTTGAATTAAAAAGCACATGTTTTGTATTTTTTATGAAAAAATAAAGAATTTTGGATTCCTTTTCACAAAACATGATTTCCCAATTTAATTTCGGATTCCCATTTGTACTGAGCAATCTTTTCATTTCTTTGTGAAATGTATTTGCAGTAGAAAATGGTTTATTCAAAAAAAATTTTTTTTGGATTGAGCTGGATTCACATCCACATAAGATGCTAAACACTCAAGTCGCAAGTAGCCCGTTCGCTCACACTGACGGCCGCTGCAAGCCATTGGGCACGTCACTAGAAATGTCCCCACATTACTAGCCGCCCTCTCAGCCATTTGCAATCCCAATGTTGTGGATGTGTGTAACATAAAAGAATAAAAACCATCAGTCATATCACTCACACATTGGTAAAGAAATGCTGAGTTGGTTCATAAAGGCTCAACCACCAGCTCCGGCAGGGTACTGCTACTTTACATTGAAGTCCATAGCAGCTATTTTCCACAGTTTTTCTAAAGTTGATCAAACAATAGTCTTAGCCAGCAGCCCGGGCCGCCCAACTTGTCCCAGGACAAGTCAGTCCTACTAAGCCTATGGAAAACTGCCACCCATACCAACGGTTTTACTCTGGAGGACATCGCCCGACCCAAGGTATGCTGTTACCGTGCAGTAATTCGTGGGTGTACGCTCTTGACGACACTTGCTGGGGAAGTGGCCCCGCACAAACATACCCTATAGGTTGCACACCAGGAAAATAAAATAATAGAAGAAAGAGCGTGAATTTGTGGCAAAGGCCTAAAGTTTTTATAGCTGCCACAACTAGATACAAGAAAATTGTCCATTTCGAAAATGTTCGAAATTTCGAAAATCCAAAAATAAATAAAAGTGACAAAAAACACCAAAAACACAAATAGGTTCATGCATTGTTTCCTCCCAACATCCCATTAGTGTATAGCAGCACATAACCCAGCTGCTAGTACCTAAGAGGTGAAGGAAACAACACGTGGTCGGTAACAACGTGGTCCGACGGAACACGTGGTCGACGCGCGGTCAAGCACGTTCTCAGACAGGTTTTTACAGAATTTTAATCTGCCAATCCAATAGTAAAGTTGCTAAACAATCCCCTGACTTCCCATAGTCAGTCCTGTTTGGGTAACTAAACTACAAAACCACAAAAGCTCACTGGTCACTCAACAGGAAAGAAAAAATTGAATTTTTTGTTACTTGTTGCTTTGCTGCAAGAAGAAAACAAAATTTTTATTCCGGTTTCATATCCAGGATGGGCCCACAATTGTGATCATTGGGGTCATGCAATCCTATCATGGGGATGATAGTCATGCACCGGACATCCAAGTCACGGTGGGAAGACAGAGACGACACCGTATTATTAGGTTTTAGGCCTTTTATTAGTTGTCTAGGGGTCGGCGTCGCTTCCCTGCATTCCCATGTCACGGTACCACCATTCGCCTATCTGAGACCGGCCCACTGACCAGGACAATCGCCCTGGGCAGCGAGGTCAAATCTCTAACTGTAACCATGCTGTAAGTTTACCTACAGCCAATCATGTTCCCTTCAATGAGGCTTCATTGGATGGTACAGTGGGCAGAGAGAGCCAGAGCTGAACATTCTGTTCAGCTTGCTGGTTGTCCAACTACTGGCTGGCCACTGGCTCCTCAGCCTGTTATATACCTTTGTCCCCTGGTGAACGCTGGTCGCAGGTCAACTGTGATTGGCCCTTGACCGTTGCCCAACCAGCAGTGGGGACATCTGGTGCCGAGTGTGGCAGTGACCTACGGTCACAAGGGAATTGGTAAGTAATTTTTTTTTTCTTAAAGGATTTTTATTCAATTTTAAAAAAATTATTTTTAGCTTTATCAATCTTACATGTAAATTTTTAGCAGTGGAGGAGTGCTCTGAGAAAACATTTTTTTTTTTTTTAATTCAGCAATGGGAATGATAGTGTGGATTTGTGATTAAATTGACTTTCATTTTCTATTTCCACTGTGAATTCAATCGCATATTAAAATTGGATTTCATAAATGATATAATTTTTATTTTTAAATTAATTAAAGGGACAGTCTGGTTAGAAGGTTTTTAATTTTAGTAAAATAACAATAAATTTATAACAATAGTTTATTACATGTCAAAACAATTTTCAACAATGAATTGTAATTAAACTTTTTTTTCACTTATGTTAGTATGGGGCATCATGGTAAAGTCCAGAAAAAAGAATAGTCACATGACATCGGTTGACCAATCACGTTCAAGCATCATGGAATTTGTTAGCAATGCTCTTCTATTTTAGATAAATTGTTTTATGTTCAGTACAAGTACATTTAATGAAGCCTCATTGAAGCGAACATGACTGGCTGTAGGTAAACTTACAGCGTGGTTTTAAGTAGTTGTTTGGCCTCGCTGCCCAGGACCATTGTTTCATGGATACCTGGTGAGATTAGAGTGAACATGTGTATAGATGTGGTTTCTTTACAAATGGCAGCACCTGGCAGCAAATTAGAGTACCTGAAAAAAGCACCATTGGAGACTTGGCCCAGCCCCACATTCACTATTGCAGCATCTTTTTATAACAATTTTTTTAAAATTTTTAATTGAATTTTATGTCAAGACTTAAGTTTTAGCCAATTTAAGAAATTCACCTGCACTGCAAATAAGTGTTAAGCAATGGGTCAGCAAACTTGCTGGCAAAATGATCAGATGGTAAATTGGATTGCACAATAAAGAATTAAAAGATTTTTTTAGCTTTCTTTAAACATAAATTTCATTCTTATACAAGTTATCACATGTATAGTTGAGGTGATTTCCCATTTACGTCACTTTCCTAGTTTTTTAGTCTAATAATTTTTTTTCAATCTGACACTTGATGATTTGTTTCAAGTTTTTATTAAGAAATCTGGAATTTTTCTTTAAATGTAATGGCTTTGCAACCAATTCACAAATCCACTTAATCCTTGGATGAGCAACCTATGACACAATTGTGTTCAGCTCTTTTCTTAAATAGGAAAATTTTTTTGGCTTATCTTATGAAGCTGAAATTTTCTGAATTTGTTCAAATACTAATAAACTTTATATAAAAAGTATTTGCTTTGATATTTATTGAAATAATTGATCGGCAAATTTTAGCCCCTTAAAACTGCAGCAGAAAAAAAAGCCGGTTTCACTGCATATTGGCTAAAGCGCTTTTGTTTATGGTTACTAGGAGACGATCACATTGAAAAAGATTGTGAAGCAGGAGTAAAGATGAAAATCTGTGCGCATGTGCAGTGGCCATTTTTGGAAAAAACTAGCGCCAACAGCGGCAGTTTTTTCAACCAAATGCAACAGCACTTTAACTACTTGACCCGAAATATGAACATGATCGTGTCTATGAGTTATCCACTAATGTTATTTTTAAAGCTTGCCTATCTGAGGGTTAATCATGGGTATAAAAATGTATTTCTGTCTTGTTAGTTACACAGTTGCCGCCCGATATTGATGCTAGATTTGAACTGCGCATTGCCAACTGCGCACAACAATCACACCATACATGAATGCTGATGCATGCTGTGCAAAACATAGTTCTTGCTCTTTGTTGTAAATCAAACTAAAAATAAACATATTAAACCATAATTATTGTATTTTAAATGGCATCATAATAAAATATGACAATAATTATGTTCTTATGTTCGTTATGATCTAATTTACAACAATGACAGCAAACTTTTTTACATACCTTATATTAACTTCACTTGTCTGTGTATGTGTGCATCGCAAGGAAATCTGATCAATCTGATTGGCTAATAGATGTGCGAAGCCTTATCCAAGCAATCTCATTGGCTGATGAATGTGTGTGTGTGTGTGAATGCAAAATCATAGAAATTGCAAATGGCGCCAAAATTGTGTTTTTGCTAAAATTCCACTTCAAAAAATAAAGTTGCATAGAAAGAAAGCTCTTTTCCAGCTGATTAAAACCGACATGTTTATTTTTTAAAGTACTTGTCGAAAAGTACTTTAAATTGCGATCGAATATTTCAGCTGCATGGCGTGGTTTGTACGGAAGCCCCCGGAGATCCACGTATTCGATAATAAATGTCAAATTTTAAAAACTATTACAGAGGAATTTGAAAGACTCGAAATGTAACATTTATCACTACATACTAATGTCGACCTGTCAGTCTTTCTCTCTTCTCTCTCTCTGTAGCTGTAAAATCAGTCATTGGCTGAAAAAGTCTGTCAAAATGTCTGTGATTGGTTGGAAAATTTGAAAGTTGTGTCAAAATGTTTTGTGATTGGCTGATGGAGTTTGGGCAATGATGTCATTATTGCAAATGGTGCCTGATTTGTGTATTCAATCTAAAAAATTTGCAAATTTGGTTTGAGACAAATAGTTGATTAAAATGATTAAAACTGGCATCAAAAGATAGTCTTTTTGATGCTGAACACTTTTATGCAGTTTGTTTTTAACATTTGGATCAAACAAGCTGTTTTTTGATTTCGTTTTCCACATTGCGGCATGGCTTTTAGTTTTAGATTTTGCCGCCAGGTGTCGTTTTATTAAAAATATCTCAAAATTTTCCTAAAAAAAATTGTCCACAAATTGCGTAAGTAAACTCATTTTAACCGAAATTTTACGATGATTATCATGATGTTATTAGTTTTTTTAGTTTTATCAAACTAGATAGGAAAATCTAATTATCTGATCTCGAACATGTGAATGATCACTAATATGTGGCGTTTAATGTCGGGATTTTGAACATGTGAGATTTGTATTAAAATTTCAAGATGTTCACATTTATTTTTAGTTTTAAGATGTTATGATCTGATGATATCGTCATAATATTATCTGAAGTGCTTGTATTTTATTTTGATATTTATATTCAGTGCATTAGCAGATTCATATTAACCTATTTTCCTAGTTTTGAATCTGCTCTCTATTGCTTGTATTCATTTCACTAAGTACACTTTGTGTTTCTGCTCTAACCTAAATGTAAGCAGAGATCCATGTGCCTGTCTAGTTGTGTGGGATCACTCACTGGTCAAAGGTGTGATCCCTTTCTACTTCTGAGTTATTTATAGCCTTATGGCTTTTTATCATTATGTAACTTTCCTGGGTTTGAGATTAAATACTCTCTATCTTTGATGATTGAAAATGGCTGACTTTTTTTCTCAATGCAACAGTGGATGATTATTGGACTGTGGACAGTTGTATTAGTGAGTTTTTGCTCGAAATATGTATTTATTGGCATTATAAGCGACTTAGATCGTGGCCAAGAAGTTTTGATCACTCCATTTACCTGTTATGGCCCAGGCTTAGATGTCAGACCTAGCCAAGGTCATTTGAAGGTCATCCCGTGCCAAAGTGTTAATTTGCGGCTTAGTTATGTGTGTTTCCGTGCACAGTATTGCAGGAAAGTGATAGCGCAACGTATAGCGCTATTGGAGTCAAATCGTTTTGGACGGGACCTCGCGTATAACTCTGGCGGTCACTCGCACGCGGTCACTCGCACGCGGTCACTTGCACGCGGTCACTCGCACGCGGCCAGAAATCCCGACTTTTCTATCGAAATTTGGAAATGGATTTTTGCTCATTTTTGACTGTTTAAAGTGCAGTTTCGCTTCCACGACTGCAAATAGGACCAGGGCGGACCACTCAAGTGTACATTTGGTAGCAGAGGGTGGTTTTAACCCTGGAACACGGTACAGATTGTCCAAAATACTTCAAAGGTCGAAAATTGCATATTTCACTATTTGAGCATTTTCTGTCCCATTTTTCTTTTACATTTCAGCTCAGCATTATGTCCGGGAAGGACATAACGAAGTCTGCCTCTTCAGGGATCGAGAAGTTGGACAAAACAAACTATTTGCAGTGGACGATTGATGTTCAACTACTACTCGAGGAAAAAGGGCTTTGGAAGTTTGTCACGGACCAAGAAGGTAAATCATTGGCAACTGCCCCAGCCACTGAGCGTGAAAAATTTGAAAAGGACAAAAATAAAGCGCGGGCCATCATTTTGCAATGCCTAGTTCCAAGGCTCCAGCCTGCAGCTATAAAAAGGAAACAACAAAAGATGTTTGGAAACATTTGAAGGATCTTTTCGATCCGGGCTCCATTGCTCGAGAAGCATCTCTAGTTGAAGAGTTCTACTGCATGCGCCGACTTGAAAATGAAGAATTTGATGCTTTTATCGCATGTCTGGACAAAGTCGGAGATGACATGTCAACACCAAAGGGCAGTGGAAGTGGCCTAACATGGTGTTAAAATAGGTTGAAACACTTGTAGACCGCAAAAATGTTCTTTTCGGATGTTTTTCAAATTTTTCAATTTTGGATGGAAATCTCGGAATTTGCTGCCGTCCTCAATGCACCGCGTCCCGCCAGTTTTATACGTGATTCCTGTCCAACGTGCTCGATCCCCGATTTTTGTCTATTATTGGTCTAAGCCTCGTTAGGCTTTGATGCAAGGTTTTTGGTGCTGGTTCACTCGTTTTAGTTGTTCTATGGCCGCACACTTCCGTGCTTATATGCCAGTTCATATAATATTGCTAAGAACGAACACAACTCACATTTGAAAGGTCCAAAAACCCAAACTAGCATTTTATTGCCAAGGAACTATAGAAGCAGACATCTTGTCATCTCGGTACATAGAAAAGCAAGGCAAACCCAAAAGGTGAAAAACTAATGATGACATGTCAATCACATGATCAAGTCTGTTGGCATGTCATCAAATGTCAAATGTCAAATGTGGAATGGTATTTGGACACATGCGCTTCTCATCACGTCTGCGGAGATCGGAGCATGTTCTGCGACTTTGAAGAGCTCAAACCGATGAAACTGGAGTTAGGAGAAGGATCTTCAAGCATCACTGGAAGAGGAACTGTTGAATTGACTGTTAAAGTGAAAAATGTCGTCAATATCATTGCTCTACAAAGTGTTTATTACGTTAAAGGCTTTAAACGTAATTTAATCTCCGTGGGAAAAATCGATCGTGCCAAATTTCACATTTTGATTTATAATGATTTGTTAAAAGTGTATAAATCTGATTCTAAAGTCTGCTCGTTGCACGGTAAGCTTGATGATGGGCTGTACCGAGTGCAAGAACCTGTTCAATTTAAGCCAGCCAGTAGTTTAGGTGCCAAAAGCATAATGCAATCAACTTCACTACAATAAAATGTTAAGAGAAGAAAAAGAGGTGTAAATGGTCAAGCCACAGCCACGTGGTGACCTAGGTGATTTGACCCACATTCCGCGTATTACACCACGCGTTATTTCTACATTAAGGGCCCAGGGTCAGAAATTGGGAAATAAACAAGAGAGTTACTCACCGCAGCCCCGGTCCAGTGTCGCGTCACGTCGGGGTCGATCATCGATCAAAGGCCGTGTCACAGTCGCTCTCTGAAGCCCATGCGATTATCAACCGACCCAAACATCGGCGGCCAAAAGCTCAACATATAATGTTCCAACACCATATGGGAAGTATAGTCATTTTGACCCCATGTTTGCCTCATATTCACCTATTAATCAGTGTTACGAAGTAACACAAACACAGGCGCCACAGGAACGTGCAATACACCGACTATATACATGTAAGACACTTTGCAGTATGGTTTTTAACACGTAACCCATAAAATGCTATGGTTATGTTATACTACACTTAAAATGTCAATATATACACTCAATATAAATACACATACCATCTAGGCAAATAACCACAGGCAAACAATATCACAGATCAAACAAGTCAGGGTTTCAGTTCAGTATTTCACACTACTTCCTGTTTTACATTAGCTTATATACTCTGCTAATCTCTCACTAATCCCTAAGGAATGTGTAGATAACAGAGTGGCCAATGGGTGATGCCGGTTGTGGAATGTGGTGACTACTTCCGGTATCATCCAACATTCCGATGTGGATTGGGGCGAATGGTCAACATAATATATTATTCATATATTTATTGGCCATTACTTTGGTATCATAAATAAGCGCGATATTTATTATCCACTTATTTATATTTATAGTAATACTTGAATATGCCGCCAAAGATGCAATAGCGCACTCTGGTGGCAAATCCCTACCATAACTACGGTTCGAGATCGTCACAGGTAGCTTCTTAAAATGATTGCAGTAGAAATGTGGCCTTGAGTTATGATGGACTACTCTGCTTGAGTTTATATGTCCAACTAATGGTGAATAAACAAAGACAAACTTACTTAAAAACAGTTTTATCTACCATAAGGAACAGAGTGCATCTTGCACCTGAGCACAGCCATCTTGGCTTCATACAGGATATGACATCACAAGTATGAAAGATTTGAGATGTCATGAAAACATAAACTAACAAATTAGGATCTCAAAACATAAGTAAAATGCAGTAATACAAGTTAAATACTAACCAAACTGCAAATAAAATGTGCATACATGAAATAAGAAATAAAATACAAAAGATAAACAAACTGACAGCGTCATCTACTGACAAGGTAGGAACTAAATATGCTGTAAACCATTAAATAAATAGTAGATAAATATCAATACAGTAAATAATGAATAATCAACTACAATAATAGTGATATGTGTCATTCAAACTAATAGCTGCCTAGTAAAGCAGTCCAACATCCTTGGCCTCTACCGCGTGCTTGGCTCGTTATTTTTGCAAATGGCGGCTTGCAAAAATGGAAGCGAGCCGGTTGCTTTGTTATGCGCAAGTGCATAACAATACGTTCATACGTTCATATGTTCATACGTTCATCTGAACGTATGGACCAATCAAAGTAAGAATTCAATTGTTATGTTGATCTGTACGTTTTAACAATCACGTATCAACATATCTACATATGAAACATACGTTCATTCGTTGATACTCTTAAACTCCAAAACATCAAAATCACGTTTTTAGAAATTTTGGATTTTTGACGGAATATCCCGATCTGCCGTGCCGCACCAAGTGGCCCGAATGCTGCCGGATTAGTACGGGATTTCCGGTGAAAATAAAGTCGGCGCAAAAAAACAATTTTTTGGTCCCGGCGAATAGCTGACGTTGTAGAGGGTCTTGAATTCTATACCGGACATTAATTTCGCATTAGTCCCATTAGTTGGCCCGGGGCACTCAAATTTGCGATTATAATGCTTTGGATCCAAATTGCAACTTGGTTCTTCACTGCTCACACAATGCAGTTGTTTTCAGTATTTCTGCCGTGTCAGGTGTGTTTTATGGTCGCAAACCTCGTTGCTTATAGTGCCAGCTCATATATAAGTTCAAATTTCGAGGCAACTCACAAAATATAGGCATCCAAAAGATTGAAAAATAACAGAGTCCATTTATTGGCATCCATCTTGGATCACAGGTATACAGGAAATGAGGTAATTATAGTCTCGGACCCAGAAGCAATCAAGCAAGCTATTAATAGCATTTGTAGCCTTAATTGATTGCTTGTCATGAAATATGATTATGCAAGCAGAAACTGGATAGGAATTGCACTCAGATTAATAACAAAACAGAGAATGACAATTCCTTTTGTGAAAAATTAATAAATACATTAATAAATACATAAATGATTCGAAACATTCTCAGAACATTAAATAAATATTATTTCACAACTTTGTACGCTCAAATCATTAAGAATACAAAATAACTAATTATACAAAAAACTGAACATGATTTCTGAGTGCACTCATGAACAATTAGAATTACAACAGGGGCAATTACAATAAATAAAATATAAAACACATGTGTCTTAATGTTTTACAATTTCCAACACTAAGACACGGCAATATACAAATTAAATGACCCTTGTGCAAAGCAAGCTTACTAGAAGAGTACAAGTAATTAAAACACAGATTTCACTATACTTTGCACGACATATTGGCTGAAGATTGTGCACATTGCCAATGCATCTTGCATTTGTGCAACACATGGCAGAGAATCAGCTTCATTTACACATATTGACAGTGTCATCATATTGCCGTTATTATTGGGACTTGAAGTTGGATTTTCTCTTTGAGAGATGACAACTTTAATAAAAGCCAGAAACACATGTAGTCAAGAATGAGATGCTGTAGTTCTGCTCGTGAAGATAGAGTGTAGATGCCTATGGAATCGAGACGGTGTAGATTGTGCAGAGAGTGATGGATATTGAATCAATGGAACAAATTATGTTATGTATGGAGATGAAAGACTGCGTGGACGGGAAGAACAAAGGTGGTGGATACGTGAATGGGAGAATTTGTTGTAGAAAATGCATTACTTGTGGTAAATCTGTGGTGATAAAGTGTGATTTGGAAAAGAGAGAACATCATCGCACGGTAGTTCCGTATTAACTAGGTTTGTTACAAAAACGCTATTAGCGCCAAAACTACAGAAGTCCAGAAGGATCAATTACAAACATACTAAACTAAGACAAATGTACTGTAGCTTTAAGAAATACAATAAATAATACAAACAAATAATAAGTATAATCAGAATAAATGCGAATTGGTTAAATATGTACAACAAAATTGATGTGGATGGTCAGTTACTTTAAGGAGTTTAGGCTGAGAAGAAAAGCGATACAGGAGGTCTGAGTTGTTGCTGTTTGCTTTTTTGTGGTTTTTTTGATTTGCTACATAATGTATTTACTTTTTAATGTGTTCTAACCTCTTTCTAAGGTCGAAACGACCAGGAAGAAATAAATAAAAATTTATTATATATAAATGCATTATCATCAGAGTATTTTTTCAAAACTGAATTCTATATAGACAGATATTTACAATATTTGAGATTCGGAACAAACCTCTAGTTAATATCATTTATTGTTTTAATGCAATTTATATTTTGCTTCATAGCAAAATTGTAGGTTTTTTTGCTCAAAAAATTATTTTTTTGTGTTTTTACAATTGGCATTACCTAGCAGCAAAATCAAAAAACTCAAAAATGTGCTATTGAGACTGCTGGGATTAATGGTTATCGCCAAGCACTATTCGATACCCGTACCCCATAAATACACCACAAAGTTTCTTAAAAATGAAAAGAAGCCATTGCAATGGAAAGCCATCCTAAAGTAAATTACTTTCTGCTAAAACTTTGTTTTTGTTTTTTTGTTATTTAAAGATCCAATTTTTTATTAATCTAAAACTTTATATCAAAAAGCAAACAATGAAATATTTATTATCATGAACTGCAATTTTATTTACAGCAGTACAGTATATACTGCCATCTTATTTGTCTACAGTTCTTTTATATCGCAAAGCAAACCAATCTGAAGAGTCAACGGTACCTATACTGGATAAAGTTTTTTAATTCCTCTACAGACTCAAATTTATATATCTATTTATTATTTTTTCTCTGTGGGGATTTAGTTTTTATCTATAAGCACAATAGTCCAATTTTCTTTTTTTAAATTTATTTTACTCATAATGGTACTATATCAATACTGTATCTTTATAATGTCTTTATATAGTGCTTTATTTTCTCTGCAAGACATACTTGACAACATACAAAACTAATCTCATTTCCTCCAAACTGATTTTAGTTACAAATTTACATGCGGTCAGTTTTCTGGAAAATAAAAAAAGAGTTTTACTTACTATTTTGAATAAAGAACATGTTTGGTCTTCTTTGCATAACACCAGAGCACACTGTGACAACTTGCTTCAGCGGTGTAAGCAGATAATGTTACATATACAAAACATGGCTTGAGTTATTTAATATAAATCTAATTGAGATGCAGATTAATCAATAGTCCAATGTGCAACAACAAACTTGTTGTTTTGTTAACTACAATTTATTTGCTTTGCAGCACAATTCATCTCCTGCAGTTGAGCTTAACTGTAAACTTAAACAATCCAAAGTGATCGTGTCATTAAAACCAAAACAAATAAAGCAGATGCACATACATTTTGATCTTATTCAGTTATTGTGTACTTTTTCTATGATTACCATTGGCAATGCCGATTTTAGGAATTTTAGTAAACGTCTAAACTCATTTTACTTTACGGTTAGGTAAAATATCATTTCCTGAGATGTGTATTGTATAAGTATATATATTATCATCTCAAAGACAGCCCAGCTGCGGGATCGTCAAGTAAGCTGGCCGCATCAAAAAACACCACCAAGTAAGCAGGAAGACAAAACTGAGTCCACTTCGCTTTCTTGGCCCTTGGATTTTTTTAGTTTTGTCGTTTGGTGCTTGGTGGTGTGTTTGTTGTTGTTGTTTTGTGCGGGTATGCGGATGTGTGGGTAGGATGGGCGTAAGGATGTGTGTGTGCTTCTGTCTCAGGTGATTGTTTTTTGGTTAGTTTTGTGTTGTTGTTTTTACTTTTTTTTTGGGGGGGGGGCGCATTATCGTTGGGGGGGCTTGTGCATGTGTTGTTGGTGTGTTTGTGTGTTTGCTGTTATGTTGGTTGTGGGATCATGTGGGACTCAGGTTGGTTGCTGTTTGGTGGTATGTGTGGGTCTGGTTTTTCGTACTGTCGAGTGGGTGGGCGGAGAGAGCTGTGCGTTTGTGCTTCTTTTCGTGTGCTGGGTGGTGGGCTGGTTGGTGTGGTTTGTGGTTTGGGTTGGTGATTTTGCGTGGCAAGGGCCAAGTAAGGTGTAGACTCGGTTTTGTCTCGCTGGTGGTGTTTTTTGATCTGACCACCTTTGATGGCCAGCTTAGCTTACTTGGCGGTCCCGCAGCTGGGCTGTCTTTGGAATGACCTGTAGTCTCTTTGTCATGCTTTGTTCATAACGATCCAAATGCTGTCAGTTTTTTAAAAAATTCTCTAAGCCTTACAGTTGCCAAGATCATTTAACCCAATCGCTAATCTTAACGCCATTGGAAAAGATAGTGTCTTACTTGGCGAGGGTTATTGCCCTCTATAATGGCATTTCATTTTATTCCCTCATCGAGCTGAGTCAAAAAATCATTGTTTCGCGTTTTTGTTGGTTAACAATGGCATGCACGTTTTTGGGCTACGAAATAATGATTTTTTGACTCAACTCGACGAGAGGATTAAAATGAGATGTCATAACACAATTATGTTTATACTTTAAATTCTCAGCTAATGACATTTTATTTTGGCTATTGGGCTAAGCGAGAGTGGACAGTAGCGTAATAGTTTCAAGTTGACTGGATTTCTTTTATCCAAATCAACTATTGTGGACAATTTGCCATTGGGTTAATGTTGTCATAGTAACATCTGGAGGACAATCAATGGTATTGTTTATGTGGGTATAGGCACTTGCATTAGCAAGTAAGCTGGTCCTTTGACAACATTAGATTAGGTTTCATGATTTACTGTGGTTTCGGGTGATGTAGCCCTGTTATCTGAGAAATTTAATTTTGCTTTTTTAATGGTAGTCTAGTCACAACAAAATACTGCCAAATTTCGTTTTAGCAAATCAAAAAAAAATTGAAAATTTGTTCTTTATTTCGAGGTTTTTGGTAAAAATATGATTGGGCATTTTCAAAGTCAAATTGTCGAGGCAAAAACCTTGTGGGTGAAATAAGAAATTAATTAAAATTTAATTACTGACACCATGTGACTCTTCTGGCTAATTATAAAATGATTAATGACTCTGTAATGATTGCAATGTCTGGAAATTAATAGTTTTATTAATGTTGTTTTATAAGGTAAAGGGGTAATAATATATGAACCATTAATCTGAATTTTTTTTAAATAACAAAGTGAAGGTAAGACACTGCAACTGACTATAGTATTATTATTTATTTAATTCACTCTTGGAATTCTTTTTCCAATTTGGAATTGTTTACAATTGCTATTTCTATTTACAGTACAAATGTATAAAACGTATAAAACGTATAAAAATGTATAAAATGTATAATCAAAATTAGAAAGAAATTAAACACTCAAATCATCATGCTTTTTCTTGAGCTTTAAATGCTGTTATGTAACTTGTTAGTTCTTGATCAAGTGGGCCGTCCAGAGTAGAATTCAGAAACTCCATATCCAGTACTATATAGTTCTACCAACAATGACATCGTTGTCTATAAGAATCCAACTTACTTCATCTAAAAATATGCAAAATTGATTCCGTCCACAGTCGACACTTTCGGTATGCTGTTGTCATCCAAGACTTATTGCCTCTTTTCACTTCCCCAGAACGCAATCTGGCCTAATTGCCTCGTGAACGTTCAGATATTGCATCCAGAATTAGGTAATTCTCTCTACCATAGGTAATCTTTCGATTCTTATGCAGTGGACAGTAGCTCGATGTATCAATTGGACTCTAATTTTTCTGTATTCTTTGGGACATTAAGTAGCCTAGTATTTCTTTCATTGAGATTGCTAGAATATTATTATGTTTTTCTTCCAAAGTTGATCAATTAAAGAATCATGTGCCGCTTCTTGTAAAATTAAGTCTAAATCATTTCTCTAATTGCTCTTTGGGTAACTTCAGATAAAATGATCGCAAACACTTTTGGCCATCTACTATCTTCCTTTTCGACTGTATCCAGTATGTGTCTAAAGACCCTTTATATTGTATAGATTCTGCATTCTTGCTCTGCAAACTCTGACATCCAAAGATAGTCAGGACAATTTCTGTTTACTTGTAATGCCATTTTCATATATTTTCTAGGAATCAAATCAATAGGCATTCGAAATTGTAAACCTTAAAGCTCGACCCCATAAAAGAGAACCGACTGTATCAAAGAATTGTAAAGATGTAGTTTATCATATATTTCTCATTCTAGACCTTATAATTTTCCAAGCTATGTTGACAATTTCTTGAGCTTTCGATGCCTGCATTTTAACCTGATCATTCATAAAATTTTGTGTCGTGAATATAAAGCCAAGGTACTTATACTAATTAACTACAGAAAGCAGTGATTTGTCGTATGTCCATTTTTCTTTTTTTATTCAATTTTCCTCCATTCCTAAAAACCATAATTTGCGATTTTTTTGTATTGATTTCTAGGTTATTTCTTTTGATATATTTTTCCAAGTATTTTATCAGACGGTTTGCGATTTCTCGTACGAGATTTATTTCATTACGAGAATGGCATAAAATGAGATATTGTTAAAAATCTCGTCCCTTTGTTTTAATGGTTTGACGAGATTTTTGAAAAATTTCGTTACACATTGTCGTTAATTTTTTGTCTCGTACGAGAAATCGCAAACTGTCTATCATCTCTTGTAAATATTCGGAAGTTTCCGCAATTATGGCCACATCATCAACAAATTTTAAGCAAAAGATTTTTTTTAAGCCCAATTCATGAGTCGCCAATACTAGTATTTAAACTCTCCCATCTTTTTTCCATGTCATTGATGAAGATGGAGAACAGACAGGGACTGACTAGTAAGATGAAATTTTACAATTTATGTCTGAGGAGAACAGAGATCAGTATGCTATTTGGGATCGCAGAAAAATGAGTGAAAGTTTCTGTTGTTTGTGCAATCAATTTAGAAAAGTGGAATTGGCTGTTATAGACCTTGATTAAGCATGCGTAGAATTTAATTGTCAAATGTCGACACAAATAAGTCATTTATAATGATAAAAAGTGGATTTTGAAATCGATTTTGAAAAGGATTTTGAAATCAATTTCAACATTAAGTACATTCAACTTTTCTTTGTTTTTCCCGTTTATGTCGTTTTCCCAAGACGTTTTATATGTCATTTTAAACCCCAGACTACTCAGGCGTCTGAGGGTTAAAATGACACAAAGCATCTACACCTCCTTGCCAAAAAAATGGAACAGGTACTTTTTATAAAGTCAGAAAAATGGGAATTTCTTAAAAACTGTAATGCTGACAGACAAATGGTTTTAAGAGGATTTATAGGAATGGTAGAGCTATCATTTCGTGTAAAATTTTTAAAGATTGATTAAGTAGTTACTGAGAAAACAATTAAAAACCATCAAAATCAGGTTTTTGCAATTTTGACAATATCTCGAGAACTGTTGAAGATAAAATTACATAGCTCCATAGCCATTACATAGCTCCATTATGACTTTTTTTGAGGGCTTCGCAGACCCATACATCCAATTTAAAAAGTTGCCCAAGAAACATCCTAGATAAGTTTAATTTTTACATCTTGGAGTATCATGTACAAGGTGAACTCCCTCGGCAATGGTCAACAGTTCTCGAGATATTGTCAAAATTGCAAAAACCTGATTTTGATGGTTTTTAATTGTTTTCTCAGTAACTACTTAATCAATCTTCAAAAATTTTACACAAAATGATAGCTCTACCATTCCTATAAATCCTCTTAAAACCATTTGTCTGTCAGTGTTACAGCTTTTAAGAAATTTCGATTTTTCTGACTGAAAAAAAGTACCTGTTTTATTTTTTTGGCAAGGAGGTGTACTTCCACTTTTGATAACAGGGGAAAAAGAAGAAAAGTTGAGTGCACTTAGTGAACAGCATAAAAATGGTAGCCCTGACAACAAACAAATTTACATTAAACTGTGTCTGTTAACTATGCACTATGGATGTTTTTTCTTTTTACAGTATATGGTCTGATTCTATTTAGCAGTCTCTGTTTGATTGTTCAATGTGCTCTAGACGGTTGGTCTGTTTGAGATTTTTGACGGTGATTGATTGGGATATTGATGTCACGTGTCTGTATAATACAAGTTGAATGAGAACATTAAAGTCATTGATTTTCCAACTTTATTTCAATGTGTTCTCGTGTTGTTTTCTTATTTATATACATCACCTAAGGCTAAGGTAACGTGCGGTAGTTCTAAGTTTCCCTGCTAGGGGTTACTTGCCAAAGTTCTTTAAATGTCCATAGCAACAAAGGGATGTCTGTCGTTTAAAAAATGACATCAAGTGGTGAATGAGGTGGTTAAGTGGTGAAGTAACATTCAGTCTTAGATTCTGTTGGAGTTCCAGGTATCTTAATGGTAAAGCACCCAACCGGTAATTGGGGGGTCTGGGTTCACGTCTCGGCTGTTTTTCACCAAGTACGGATGTTATAAGAACATTTAAGCCCTTGATTTTCCAACGTGTAAACAAGGTTCAAATTGACATCTAAACGAGTAAACGTGATTACACTCGTTTAACCCTCAAAGCCCTGAAATTTTGGAACAACATAAAGCCCGATTAATGGTCACAATTGTGACCATTTGGAGTCTCTACTTTGAAGCGCTTTAGTGCTGTTACCATGGTTTCTCCAACTGACACTAGGTGTCACCAATTGTAATAATGAAGTCATGCGGTCAAAATGTTTTTTTAAACAGCATGCAAGGTGTTTTTAATCATTTATTTATAATAACAATAGTCTATATCAACTTAATTTAAATTGCAATTAGTTTCACATTAACTCAGTTTACCATGTGTTTCAAAGATGAAGGGTTATTGCTATGTATGGTTATTTAGTTTATATATAAGGGGCGCAATATTCTAAAAGCGCTCTCACTAGAGTAAAATTTGCAGTGAAAATTACCAAAAACTTAAGCTGGGAATTTAAGGAGACAGTTTTTTCTTTTTACAATAACTTTTTTATTTTGTGCTTGATAGCAATGAAATTAATTCAGAAAATGTACCGTATATACTCGCGTATAAGTCGACCCGCGTATAAGTCGACCCTCACTTAAATCGGGTCAAAAACGATTGACTCGCATATAAGTCGACCCCCTGTGATGTTTTCTAATTTGCTCATTATGCATTCAAATTTATGAATGACTATTTTCAAATCACGTCCGTTCAACGTTTAGGACACCCCGTAGGTATCCCTACCAATCAAATCACAGCCTACGGGGTGGACCTGCACGTTTAACGGACGTGATTTGAAAAATTCTTAAAAAAAAATAGTTTGTTTCTTTGACCCGCGTATAAGTCGAATTTGAAAAATAGGCTTTTTTAGGTTCAAAAATCCTCGACTTATACGCGAGTATATACGGTAAATGCATATTCTTAACAGCTACTGCTAATTTCAGATTTTTTAAAAAAATT
>JH432189.1:19092-47217 GCA_000239455.1 Strigamia maritima
AATTGTGACCAGCTGCACTTGTGAATACAATTTTTTTTTAAAATTATTTTTTAAAAAATCTGAAATTAGCAGTAGCTGTTAAGAATATGCATTTACCCTTAGAGTGCCAAACTCTAAAACTCGTTTTAGAGTTTGGCAACTCTAAAACGAGATTTGGTAATGGGTGACAAAAACAGAAAATATTCTGTGGTTACTACAAAGTTACTTGGAGGAATATCTGCAAAATGCACAACTTGGAAGAGATTAAGCGGTAACGGGCTCAGATGCAATGCGGCAACTTAGCAAATGGAAATACACCAATGCCGTTTTCAGTTGTTCAAATGAGTCATAATTGGTTTTGCTGGGAGATGGATGATGTGAGGGGTTGTCAAAGAGAGAGAGAGAAAGAGAAAGAAAAATAAATTTTATTGGTCTAAGCAGCTACTACGGCTATACATGCTACAAACAGACAAAAAAGAAACTTACAGGTAATGATTGAGTGGTCATATTGATCACGACAAGATGGGTTACATCAAGTCGTTCAAGGAGAAGAAAAAGCGGTGCTTTAGAGTGAATGTCTGTGCCATGGTGATGTTTTTCTTGTTTCTTCTTTTAATTAGTAATTTGTAAGTTAAATTAATCTGATTATATCTTAAGTTTTTCCATTTTTTTTTCAAAAAATAGATGTTGAAATTTAATTATTTTTAAAAAAATTGAATAGAAGTTTTTGAGTTCAAAGAAATGACCTAAAGATAAAGAATCAATACTTTAATTAAGTATTGATTGTCAATACTAATATAACAATTTCCTAGGATCCATTAAACATCTCAAATGCTGCCAAGAAAAGAAAATGACTTATTCTACTTCATTAAACTAATTTTTTTGTTTTTTTTGGTTCAACAGAGAATAAAATGAAGAAAGCTTTTATTTCACCTTGACATATCAAAAAACTAAAAGTTATATCAAATATTATACGCTTCTATTTAATCCCTCGTGTCTAGAAGGTTCTGCTGCCCATCAAAACAGTTAAACTTCACTGCAATACCTTTGGAAATAGCTTAGATGTGCTGACTGTTAGTGCAGCATACAAAATGATTTTTTTTATATATCTAACAAACTTTAAAAAAATACATCAAAAAAATTTTTTTTTAGCTATTTAAAGGAACTTTTTAAATCTTCCAATCAGAAAAATTTGATAGCAAAAAACACCAAATACCAAAATCCGTATTCTTCATTTATCTGCTCCCTTTGTCCGGCACTGACCCAACATAATCAAAAATTAAATCAACTCTTTCTTTTACAACAACAAAAAAAATTAATTATTCTAAACATCACTTAATAATTAATAACATCTTCATCAACATTCCACAACAGATTACACTGTATGATAATAAATCATTAATTGCAAAAAAACTGAGACTTCTCCTGATATCGATCAGAATTCAACATACAAAAAAATTTCCAACTTGAAATCAATTCCAAAACACTACCACGTGACACCACGTCACACAAACGTCATTCAATTCCACATGTGAACAGCACGCCACACCAGCAGTGGGATCAGTGCCAATGTTACTTGCACTCTCCACAAGGCTACTGTGCTCCTCGCTCCCAACACCCAAAAATAAGGTGACTTACAGATGGAATGTAACTGTTGCGGCCAAGTGGGCTCTCTTTATTTAATTCGAGTAAATTTTTAATTTTTTTTTTTTTTTTTTTTTTTCAAAAAAATTTAAATTAATTTTAAAATGGATGAATTGAATGAATTAAGTGAAATGGATGACGTTTCCTCTACTCCACAATTGATGGAGAAATTGATGGAGATGAATGTTACAAATAATAAGACTTTGTCGGTTTGGGTTCCATATCCATCGGTGGAAGTGCAGATAACATTGTATTCCATCATATTGCTTTTGTCTGTGGTTGGCAATTTTCTTGTTATTGTTACTTTGGTGCAGAACAAGAGGATGAGAACTGTTACTAATGTGTTTTTGCTGAATTTGGCTATCAGTGATCTGCTGTTGGGGATTTTCTGTATGCCATTTACTTTGACTGGGAGTTTGCTGAGGAAGTTCATCTTTGGGGAGTTTATGTGCAAGGCGCTGCCGTATTTTCAAGGTAAGGACCTTTTTTTGTTGGTTAAATTTGTATTGGTAATTTGTGCGAGTTTGAATTGATGTGGGGTGAGTGTTGATGTTTAGTGTAATTTGAGCGATTTTTTTTACTAATTTGTAACGAAATATTGAGAAATTTTGGGTAATTTTGATGAAGTATGAGAAATTTTGAGTAATTTTGATGAAATATGAGAAATTTTGAGTACTTTTGATGAAACATGAGAAATTTTGAGTAATTTTGATGAAATATGAGTAATTTTGATGAAATATGAGAAATTTTGAGTAATTTTGATGAAATATGAGTAAGTTTGATGAAATATGAGTAATTTTGATGAAATGTGAGTAATTTTGATGAAATGTGAGTAATTTTGATGAAATGTGAGTAATTTTGATGAAATGTGAGAAATTTTGAGTAAATTTGATGAAATGTGAGAAATTTTGAGTAAATTTGATGAAATGTGAGAAATTTTGAGTAAATTTGATGAAATGTGAAATTTTTTTTAGTAATTTTGATAAATTATGAAAATTTTTTCTGATATTACTAATTGTACTCATATTATTAAAATTTTCTCACATTACTATAAAAATTACTAAATATATGAGAAAATTTTAATAATTTTGTTGTTGCCGTATTTTTAAAGTGAAGAATTTTCTGTTGGAAATTTGTGTGAGAGTGAATTGACGTGGGGTTGTCGTAAGTTTGGTAAGGGATTTTAATTTGTGAATGAATTTAGGGTTCTTTTAAAAAAAATTGGAGTGTTTTGTTTAGAATGATTTAATTTTTAGGGAATTTTGATGTAATATAAGCAATTCTTTTTAATTTGAGTAATTTTGAGTAATTTTGTAGAAATATGGGAAATTTGGAAATTTGATGAAATTTTTTTGAAATCTAGAAAATTTAATGAACTTATGAAGTATTTTTGGCAAACTTTGACCAAAAGTGAAAAGTTTTTGATTAATTTTGACATTAATTAATTTGTGCGTTTTTATTAAAATTTGACATATTTTTATCAAATTTTGAATAAATTAAAGTGATTTTTAGAGATAAATTTAGACAAATTTTGACCAATTTACATTAAAGTTTGAGGAATTTTTTTAAATTTTTACTAAATTTTGAATTTGTTTTGACAATTTTTGATCAATTTTTACTATTGTCAAATATGACACAAAATCAACATTACAGTAGCTCAAATCCTACATCTACAGTAATTTCATTAATATTTAAACAAACGATCAATCAATTGTGTAATGAATACCTAAAAGTACTTGCATTCATCATGAATAAAAACAAATCTTTAAAACAAACAATAAAAAAGTGTCAACAAACCAAAATCCTAAATGTCATTTTTCAAAAACAATGAAAAACCCATAACTACCAATTTAAAGAAAAGTAACTTTAAAATTCTCCCCCCTCCCCCCCCCTAAAAAAACACTATTTTTTTCCAATTCTATCATCGATTTATCCAAACACATCAAATGTACCTACAAACGAAATTACAGGTTAACCTCATCACCAATACTTAATAAAACATTAAATCAGATTTAATTTCATATAATTATACAAATTGTCATGCCAAGTTTATATTTATATATTTCATCTAAAATTTAAAAAAAAAAAAAAAAAATAATTATTTTATTTGAAGTGCCAATAAAACCCCAAAATAAAAATAAATTTTTATTAAAAAAATTACAAACAACAAGGAAAGTACAGCTACTAGCAAATTGAAACAGGCAACAAGGAAAAAACACTTTTTTAAAAATAAAGTTGAGTTTATAAATGAGCAAGGTCACATATGCAACTGATTGACATATTTAACTTTGCTATTCTTTTTATTTTTCTATTGCAAAATAAAATGGAAATAACAAAAAATTACAAAACGCATCTCGAATTAATTTTATATTTAAAACTCAGTTTATGCATAGGAATTTACATAATTGCATTGAGGAAGTCTTTAGATTCGCTGATGTTAGTTGGATGAGTGACATCTGACATATTAAGTTTATATTTTTAATTAAGATATAAATTGGAATAGCAAATTTGAGGTATTTGCTGAAGACCAAAGTTATAGAAACATCTAAAATGTTATGAAAACATAAATGCATTGTGTAAAACAATGCATTGATTTGATTTTATGATAATAATAATTTTTTAGAATAAAATGCACTAAAAAAGCTGAAAAATAGCAAAAAATGCACATTTAGCAGAAAATTTGCAAAAAATGCACATTTAGCAGAAAATTTGCAAAAAATGCACATTTAGCAGAAAAAATTGCAACAAAATGCACATTTAGCAGAAAAATTGCAAAAAATGCACATTTAGCAGAAAAATTGCAACAAAATGCACATTTAGCAGAAAAATTGCAAAAAATGCACATTTAGCAGAAAAATTGCAAAAAAATGCAGAAAAGTTTTAAATATTTTTAAAAACTGCACATTTAGCTGAAAAATTGCAAAAATAAACAATACAACAATCAGCATATAGAAAAACAATGTAGAAAAATTATAGAAAAACAGCACTTTTAATCATATAATGTTGATGATGAATACAACATCCAGGTAACACAAAACATTTGCAATGTTGCTGCATTGTTCCAAATGACACTTCTTCTAACACACTTCTGCACTGTTGGCAACATTGCTGCACTGTTGGCAACATTGCTGCACTGTTGGCAACATCGCTGGACTGTTGGCAACATCGCTGGACTGTTGGCAACATCGCTGGACTGTTGGCAACATCGCTGGACTGTTGGCAACATCGCTGCACTGTTGGCAACAGTGCAGCAATGTTGCCAACAGTGCAGCATGTTGCCAACAGTGCAGCGATGTTGCCAACAGTGCAGCGATGTTGCCAACAGTGCAGCGATGTTGCCAACAGTGCAGCGATGTTGCCAACAGTGCAGCGATGTTGCCAACAGTGCAGCGATGTTGCCAACAGTGCAGCGATGTTGCCAACAGTGCAGCGATGTTGCCAACAGTGCAGCAATGTTAGAAGAAGTGTCATCTGGAACAATGCAGCAACATTGACAAAGTTGCTGCATTGTTCCAGATGACACTTCACATTGTCAATGTTGCAGCAACATTTGATGTTATCTGGGCAGTTTAAGTCTGAATCTATTTTTTTTATAAAATTCTTTGTAATTGTGAAACAAGGCTCCATATTTAGGGGCTCTTAAGGCGCCACATCAAATATACTGTAACTTTGATTTGTAAGAAAACTCTCTTGCGTTTCATAACTCTGGAAGAAACATCTCGATGACAGCGTTTCTTTCTAATCCAAAATTCCCATTTCTGTCATATTCCAAGATATCCCAACCAAAGCAAGGTTCAGAATTCAATCTAAAAAACCACAATAGTCAAAAGGTCATGAATTACAGAACTCTTATTTCTGTTTTCTCTAAGTGAAAAGAACATCCAATTAGTCATGTTAATCCCATTAGCCGGCACAGAGACAAACTCATTAGAAGATATCAAACGTAAATATTTTATATGAAATATAACTCTTTTGTTTGCATTTTGATTTTTGAATGAGAGAATAATTTAAAAAAATTAATAAACTATTTTTTTAAAAAAATAAATAAAACAAGAAATTTGTTTATATATATATATATCAACATTAGAGGTTCCGTTTTATCTTATTGTTGCAGAAAAGTCAATTATTCAGACAAGGAAACACTAATCTGAAAATTAGTTGGGAAATTCTAGGAATAAAAAGTAAAGATAATTTGGCATTGTTCCACATCTAAATAATAATGCTATTTAAGCAGAATCACCCACATTTTGTTGTTTTTTTTCATGGAAATAATGATCATTTTGGGCTAGTTATCTCTCTCTCTCCGGAAGCTGGATGCGAAAATAGAGTGAATTCTGATGCAAGGATGACACCATAGATCCTATTTGACCTGTTGCCAAAATTCTACACCACATTTTAAATCCCAAATTTAGTCTTCATGTGAACATCATTGACTTTGTAATTGCATTTTAGTACATTGTCAACAAATGATTTCAATTTGTGGTTATAATGAGATTGTGCTTTATGGAAATGTAAATCTGACTCAATTGCTTCCTGCAATTTTCTTTACTATAATGACACAGCTAAATATAATAAACAAATTGATTTTGTACTTAGTAAAATGTTCAATAAATTAGTATTAATTAGTAAAAAAAAAAAAACAAACATATAATAATGATTTAATGTTGTTTTTTGTGACTAAAATTTATTAAAATTTAATCAAGACCTTTTAATCTTTTTTCCCCAGAAGATTGATGTGAACACTGCTTCCTTAAAGCTGATTTTGCACTTAATTTTTAATGGCAGTGTAAATATCACTAAATTTTCATGAACAAAACTAAACTGTAATTACTAATTGATTTTTACACTTCATATTCCACTAATTATTCTTCTAAAGTGAAATTTAATTAGATGTTGAACTCTGCAGTAAAGTGTGTAGGAGCAGGGGATAAACAACCATTGAATAATGTTAGCACATGATTATGTTGTTAATGGCACATGGGATTTGGCGGTTTATGTGTTACACATTTATTGTTACATGTGGCTTCAAGATGGTAGCAATTTAAGCATTTTCTTCATCAGACCGGTCTATATAATAAAAACAAACAATTGTTGAAAATCTTTACTCAGCATTTCTGGGTGGCGTTTTAAGAGTGTCTGCCACTTGCCAATAAATTTATGGTCATTATTCATGGAAAAGATTTATTTATATTTACTGAACCCAGCATTGGAACAAATCAGTGTCCGGGCTCTAATTGGAGGATATGAACGATTTACCTAAAGCCGGCATATTTTATTTACAAGTATTTTCTTGGATGTTTTCTAAGACATGGCATGTAAGCAATGTGGATCTGGTGATGTGTAAGTAATGTTAAACATACTTTTGCACGTGGGAATTTTGCTTCACTGCACAACTGGGAATTTGGTAAAAGAATTGGCTATTATTTACAATGAAAAATGTAGTTATATTGATTTGATTTATTTTATATTTGTGTAAAATGACAATTTTGGACACACTAAAGCACTAAAATGTATCCAATCAATCTGTTAGATTACCTTAGGAATAAGAAGAGTTAGAAAGAGAATGTAGTTTACTGGTACTTATAATTTGACAATAAAAAAGCAAAGTAAAAATGAAAACAAGCTCATAGCAAATCATATAGTATATTGTATGGACCACAAAGCTTAATAAAGCAAAGCACAGAAGAAACATTATTACGACAATTGGAGCATTGGACAATTGGACAAGCAAAAACAACAAAACCAAAAAACATAAAAAGAAGAACATGTAGTAAAAATATTTGGGCGAAGCGCAGCGGAGCCCTATAGATTCCACTTCCTTTGTTTCCCGTGTGTGTGTGTACGTGTCTATAGAATCAGCTAATTTAATGTAAACAGCAAAACTAAAAATTGTGGAAGATAGCCCTTGATTAGGAGGTCAGGGATGGCTACTTTTCAAAATTTATTTAATGGTTTTAAAATTAAAAAAGTAAGAAAAATTACTGTTGCGGTTATTTCTGAATTCTGCTGGCAGGTGGCATTTAAAAAAAAATTATTTTAGGCAATGACATCATTATTGCAAATGGCGCCCGATTTGTGCTTTCAATCTAAAAAATATACAAATTCGGTTTGAGATAAATACTTAATTAAAACAAATGTTCTGGACATCAAAAGATGGATAATTTGATGCTGAACACTTCTATATGGTTTGTTTTTTTGCATTTGGATCAAAGAAAGCTGTTTATTTATTGCGTTTTTCCGGCAGCAAACATGTGGCATTTAGTGTTAGATTCCGCCGCCAGGTTTCGTCCTGTGTCAAAAAAAATTACAAAAATCATCCAAAAATTAAAATATTTAAAATATTGGCCAAAAATTGCGTAACTAGACTCACTTTAAAGAGAATTTTACGCTGATCTTTGTGATAGTATTAGTTTTTTAAAACTAATTTAAAAAATCCAATTTTTTGATGTTTTTCGATCCCGATAATAATTCAATCGGATTTTTACAGTCTGAATGGTGAAAACAGAAGATTTGTAATAAAATCTTAAAATTTTCAATGGTTTTTTATGATTTGGAATGGGGAAAATGAGATTTGTATGGTTTAACAGGTGAAATGAAATTATTTATTAAATTTAATTACTTTTCAATTTGTTAACAAATCTATTGGTTTTTTTAAATGCCCTACCAGCTGAGCCCAATCATTTGGTGGATAACAGTGTTGCTTGTTTCACACCGTTCCTAGTTGTAATTGAGAATGGAACACCATCAACTGCTCACATCGGAAAAATGCTGCGGGTTATCAGATAACTGCATAAACCTGCAATGGCCAATTTGACGAAACCGAAGAAAAAGTTAGCATAAGTAAAGTAGTTATACTCAATTAATAATTTGTAAGCGAAACTCCCATTGGTTAATAATCTATATTGTACTGAAAGTATATATTGTGGTATCTTATTTTAATCCTCTAGTTGAGCTGAGTCAAAAAATCATTGTTTTGTATTCCAAAAATGTGCATGCCATTATAACAAATTAAAATGCTTGTAAAATATTTTTAAAAAATTATTTACATTTGAGTTTTTGTATTGTTGCGCACATTTTTTGGTTACAAAACAATGATTTTTCGACTCAGCTCGACTAGAGGATTAAAATAAGATACCACAATATATACTTTCAGTAAAATATAGGTCATTAACCAATGGGAGTTTCGCGCATAAAATAATAAATAGAGTATAGGTTAGATTACTATAGGTAAATTAGGCTAAAAACTTCTCAATACCTTCCCTGCCTGTTTGAAGAATTTTGGATTTGTACTTGCGGCAATAATCTGGTGGTGGTTTTAACTTTTAACTAGAGTTAATTAAACGATTAAGTATATTTGCTAATTTACTGCATGCGAACTACAATTCAGCAGAAGGCTTAGTTTATACTCAATTGTCAGTTTCCTCAGTTTCATGCTGAGCATAAGTGTAGGCTTTGGCACTTTAAAAAATACTACATAGTTTGGAATAACTATGGTGCCATCTGGTAGCCAGATGATGTGATTTCTCATCCTTTGTGTGTTTTCTAAACTACTATTTTTTTTTAAATCTTGGTATGGAATCTATAGATTCTAACAAAATTTGCTGACTAGAAATGTTAGAGTAATCACAAATGACAAACTGACCGGATAATGGGTCTAGACCAAATTTGTATGGCAATTTTGATAATATTGATTTTGTTTATCGGAGTGATAATCGCTTGACGGCTAGCAAGCACAAAAAATACTTTTCTGAGGCAAATTCATGCGCATATTAAAGGAATAGAACAATGTATAATGTAAAAAAGATGGTTTTAATAAAATTTGATAAATTTGATAAAACTAAGGAAAGTAACGTATGGTTTTAACTTTTTAACTCGAAAAGTCATTCGTGCAACTTAACATTTACACAATCATTACATTATCAGTTGCACTGAACGACTAGTGCAACTGGTTATGTAAATGTCAAGTTGCACGACTGACTTTTCGAGTTAAAATGTTGCATATGCATTTACACTGGAAATTACACTGAAATTTACACAATTCACACAAACATGGCAGTCGTAATAAATAAACAAGCTGTACTTGAGCAATGGAGCAGATGTTTCTTAGCAAGCACATCATTCTTGCCTGCTTTCCTTTTACAACAAAAGTAACATTAGATAGTAACAATTCTGAGATTCATGCACATTGTTACTACTTACATTTGAAGCGAGGATTCAAGATGGCGGCAAATAGGACTCTTTAAACGTCAAATTCTGTTGCACGTGCATTTGCACAACAAATATGGTCTGTTTCCGTTTAACACGGTTGAACGACATTTACACAAATTAATTCGTGTAAACAACGTTCACATTGAAATTTAAACGAGTATAAACGTGGTTACACTCGTTTAAATGACTTTTCGAATCTGCCTACTGTTTATAGACATGTCAATGTAAACTGATTGATCATGCAATTTCTCATTTCATGTAGTTTTTTATGCGAGAGGAAACTGTCTTTTTATTGGTTGCCATAATTTCTTAAATTACGTTACCTCCTCTTCATAATCAATTTTGAAGTAGAAACTTAAGTTTACATCTATGATTTTAAACCCACAGTCTTTTTGCAGATATCTTGTATTACGTTACGAAGTGGTGTGAACACCAATGTGAACTAACCATAACAAGTTGAAAAGTGTTATGCTTAGTTTGTGACGGGGTGACTTGGCCATCGACATATCGTCCGATATATCGATTCCAGATGCAACTTTAACACGATACTACCGCCTAAAATGCATATAGTACCGAGACAAAGTCGCAATGAGTTCAGATTTAAAATATATTAACACTTAAATTCAGGTTTAAATTACTTTTATTGTTACACTTGAATAAATATCTTATGACAAAGTTTATTCCATTGTTTCCGATCTACCACGTGGTTTGGCAAGCACGTTGGAGAAGTTAGTCCTAAGCGATCCAAATATCGACGTTGACTTTGCAATATGGTCGTCACAAAGCTAACATGAGTTGATCTAAACTTTAGACCAACACATGTTGTCACCAAGACATTAAATCTTGACCCAAGAAAAGAGGTGCAAATTGGTTCCCACCAATGGTTAAACCATTCCAATCACACGGCGGTTTAGGTGCCAAAAGGGTTATGGATCACGCGGTGACCTGTCTTACCCAAATGGTACCTAATGAACCTTATGTGCGCCATCAAACATGATGTCGCAAATCCGCGTCTTGCACGACGCGTTATTTCACAAAGGGGCCCCGGGCCATGAAAGAGGAGAAAAGATAACACAGACATTACTTTACTCACGGGTCGGCCAGGTCCTGTGCTGCGTCTTCGAAGCTACCAAGTATGTTACGGGCATGAAGGTCCTGTCGACCATAGTCCGGCTATCTTGCCCACTGGCCACTTGATCTCGGCAGCCATCTGGTTTAACCGCGTAAGCGGGTATATAAGCGGATGCATGACTGATTTCACTGGCCTCATATTTGCCTCATAAATCAGAGGCGCCAAAGGCTTAATTATTACAATGTAAATCAAGCACAAAGGCAAATAATCATAGGTCAGTATCAGTATCAATGTCAAATCCGCAAGAAGCTCTACTTCCTGTTTTGCATGGCTTTTTATACTTGTCCAATCCCTTTATCACTGATAAGGGGATTATGACAAGATAATCCGATAGGGGATGAGTCATGATGGAATGTTCATCATGACATCATTCTCTAGTATCGAGGATAATATAAAATTATCCATTATTGAAATATTTACATATTTCAATCAGGGACAAGTGATAAAATATAAGCATAATTAACTCTATGGTTCACATAGAGTTTTTATCTCTTTATCACAACTATTATATTAATTGAGAATAACCATTAAGGTCGCGCTAGCGCCCTCATTGGTCATTCCTTGACCATATACAGATACTTGCATTATAGTCTCTAAGTAGACTTCCAGAGTCTACTCAACTACTATTAGTTTTCATCTCTATCCCAACATCAAATAAACTCACTTTATTCATGTAAATAGGTATTCTGCTGTAACTTTGGTACACTCAGTGCACCATAGTTACAGTTCATAAAACTACGGGATTCGAGACCGTCACAAGTTCACACTGGACATAACGTAACGTAACTTAAGGAAAATTAACGTAACTTAAGAAAAGTAGCGTAAGGTTTGGTTTACACTGCTTGCGTTAAGTAAATGTAAACCGACCAATCAGAATAAATTGGATTTAGATCCAAAACCAGATTAAATTCCAGTTTCACAATGGCTATTTTAGAAATGAATGATGAATTATTAGATGATTTGCTACTGTTAGGAGCAATAATGATTTAAAACTGTAGAAAAACATTTATTTCAGGCTTAAAAACATGCTCACTCACCATACAATTTCACTTCATCTGCGATCAAAATTATTTTCCTTGGCTTTTTTTTCTCTAGTAGAGTTGAGTTGGCATCTACTTGTGATGAGTGTTCCATGCTTGCTGCAATGGAGGCCATAAATCACGCAATTTCTCATTTAATCTCGTTTTTATGAGAGAAGCAGCTGTATTCTCATTGGTTGGCCGTAAGATCTTAAGTTACATTACGTCCTACTTCAAAATTGATTTTGAAGTAAGAACTTAAGTCTACGTCTGCGTTTTTAAGTCTACAATGCATTGTGCAGCCTCCTTGCGTTACGTTACGGAGTAGTGTGAACACCAGTGTGAACTAAGCATAAGAGGAAATGCATGATTACGGCGCATATGCCTCTATCCACTCCAAGGTGGACTTTATGTGACTTGTTATGAATTACCGTATATACTCGCGTATAAGTTTGAAATTTTGGACAAAATCTTCGTCCATTTGTCGGGAGGGGGCTTATATGCGTGACAGAAATTTTTTTTTTTTTATAAATTACGTATATATAATATACGAGTGATAAATGATATATACGGGCCAAAAGATTTTGACCCCATGCTGGGGAGAGACGCTTATACGCAAGTATATGTTAATTCACCAATAAGCAAATATTTTTATGTAAATTCCTTTAGCGGGTTTTTTAATTTAATTTTCACAAATTTATGTAGATGTAAATCATTGTTTATATTTAAAAATATTTTCAGAATGGAATTATTGACAGAATTGACAAAACCAGAACTTAATAGGATTCTCGGAATTAAAGTTTATTTTAAACCATGGCAATCCCTCTTGTTTAATAAGTAAATGGTATTTTGTGAATATTTATTAAACATTAAACTTAATTCGCTATTTTCAGTGATTATAGAGGGTGCTGCAAAAAAAAAATGGCTGCTGAAGTAGGATAGCAGCCACACATTTATATTGTTGTGCATCTTGCATATGGATTATGAAGCTTATTTAATGGAATAACTCCATTCTTTTTTCAAAAAATTAAAAATAACAGCTGATAATTTAATATTTTTAAGGATAGAAATGTTTTTAGTGAAGAAAAACTGCATTTTTATCATTTTTGTGCTTTTGATGGAGATTCAATAAATTCATGCCATATCAAGTGAACCATCTCCCGCATGAAAAAAACCAAATCTGAGTCAAAAAAAAGAAAAAAAAAATTATCAAATTATCCATTTTTTCAATAGAAAAACACAGAAAAATCAACAAAAATAACGACAACACATTTATTCCTCACCTTCAGCCTAACTTAATCTCATTTTGCAACCCATGTTATCCTACTTACGAAAGTTTAATAACTGCTCTAATGAGCAGGTGGCGCCAATCAAACTGAAAATAGCAAATAAATATTTAATTTTTTTGGATGGAAAATAAAAAAAAAATTATTTACATTTATTTTCCTGGTTAGACACATAGATCACGAAATTTCCTCAAACCTTGGCGATTTATTAATTTTTAATGACACGCATATTTAAGTTTCGGAACCCGAAATTAGGGTGTTTGCAGAAACTAGAATTACAGTCCATAACCTCATTATAGCGAATCGATTGTCTCGTTATATCGAGGTTTTTACTCTAAGTGACAACTTTAGCATGCAAAATGTTATATCTTTAATTTTTTTTTTACCTATAAAATGGCTATTTTTAGTATGACCTTTTTAAAAAAGACTGTCATTATAATTTATTGTTTTAAAATTGTTTTGGCATGTAGGGAATAAACTATTGTTATAAACATATTGTTACTTTATTAAAATACATTTTAAAATTACCAGACTGTCTCTTTAAAATCTTGGAAATTCATCGAGTACCGAAAGGCCTTCGAGGTTTCTGTAGAATTTAAGTTATTCAATGTTTTTATTATTTTATGATGTATATCAGCCATTATGATATCATCTATTCAATTGTCTTCAATTTATGACCCAAACAGAAATGAATATTTTATCAAAATCTTGGAATCAAAAGAACATTAAGAACCTAACCTAACTTAGGACCATAGTCAACAGCCTATTTGGCATTTGGCTATTTCTGTCCCTCTATTCGTCTAGGCCCTTTTTGGGACTCTCTATTACTTACTAACCCTAGTCAACAGCCAATATGATCATTTTGGGAGTATCTATTCATCTGGCGCCTTGACCAACATTTCATTTGGCCAATTTGGGGGCTCTCTATTTATAACAATGTATCCACCAATGTAAAAAAAAATGAAATTAGATTATAAATTTCCTAGAAATAATATCTCATGCATATTCATCACATTTGAAGCTAAGAAATGTATAATTTACATTTTTAAGTTGTTTATATAAATGAAAACAATCAAAAACCTTATTTTCATTACATTCTCTAAATTTATCTTCTCTTGTTTTTTTTTCTAATTGATTAACCTATTTCTTCTGGCAGATACGTTTTTAAAAAGAAAAATCGTTCAAATTTAGCACAAAACGTACATTAATTATTTAAAAAATGGTTCATCTTTTAACAGCACAGCTGTTTTATTCATCACTTTAACCCCATTTTGCACATTTCAACTTGTCAAGAAGAGAAATAAGAATTATCTAATATTAGGAAAATGAAAATGTTATTTGTGTTTTGTTACTATTGGGTGTATTATTTTAAAATATACAAAAATATACCATCCAATCTCTTAAATTTGGTTTTTACATGCTAAATTGCTTATAGTAGAGACTTGGCGTTTTTTCCCAAGAATATTTGGTTAAACTAGAAACAAAACATTTGATTATGTGACCATATAATTTAGTTTGGTTAAATCAACACCAAAAACAATTTGGCTTTGGTAAATGAAATTTGGTTTAACAATAATGGCATGAATATGCACTTGCACATGCATTAATTCCTAGTTAGGTAAATTGCAAATGGCTGACATAAAGCTGTTAAGAAATGTCTGGATAAGACATTTGCTGTTAAGAATCGTTTTGCAATTAAATAAGTTCTGAACTGGGATTTTATTCTCATAAATCATCATCATCATACTATATTATATTATATATTATATAATATAATTTGCCGATGTTGTCCGAAGCCTTTAGCAAAATTTGTAACTGACAGCAGATGGCACATTGCTTTTTTTTAACAAGATGATGATTTATGAGAATATATTAATTATATTATAAATTATATTATAATATCATCATCATAATATAATTTGCCGATGTTGTCCGAAGCCTTTAGCAAAATTTGTAACTGACAGCAGATGGCACATCGCTTTTTTTAAAAGCATTCAATGGGATTGGCTGCGTTACTGGTGACTACAAACAATGGTTAATGATAATCTTGGCCGCCGTCGCCAAAATGTAACTCATACCGTATTCCCTCGGAAAGAACGGCATGCCAGATAATGTCAAGTCAGACCAGGGTGCCGAATAATTTGAATTTTCCGGCATTTTGTCCATTTGATTATTAATTGACCAGTTGTATACTTGTTAAAAACTGGTCAGACTCGTATTTACCAGCATGCCGTTGTTTCCGAGGGAATACGGTATTAATAGAATTCTACTTGGGTTTCCCACGGGATTGGTGATCTGGTCTGAGGTTATATTTAACAGAATGGGATTTGATCGGAATCCACGAGTGATTTTACGTGTTAAACGAGATTGCACGGGTCATTGGTGACAGGATTTTGGTGACTTAATGGGATTTTGGTGACTTAATGGGATTTTGGTGATTGAACGAGATTTTGGTGATTGAACGAGATTTTGGTGATTGAACAAGATTTTGGTGATTTAGCAGGATTTTGGTGATTTAGCAGGATTTTGGTGATTTAGCAGGATTTTGGTGATTTTACAGTGATTTCACAGGTTAATCGGGTTGTTGATGATGAGATTTTACGGGTTATTGATGATTTAACGAGATTTCACGGGAAATCAAGATGTGGTGTTTGAGAAGTTTTTTAAGTTACGTAGAAATGGGTAACTTGCTAGTTTTTGTAATTTGGTGTTTAGTTTTTTCATTTTTGGTTTTCGAATTTTGCTAACTCATCATGACTAAAATCAAATACTAAAACCAAATTAAATTTTACTTAATTTTTTTGATTTTTTTGTTTTTGGTTTTAGTATTTGGGAAAAAACTCTAAGTCTCTAATGAAAACCACATTATAATAAACAGTTCTTTCAATTTTTAATGCTTTGTTTTGTTATATTGAGGTTGGACTGTATAGCAAGTGGCCTTTTGCTGAGCGGTCACTTAATGAGTGTTTGGAGTTGGGGCTTGTTTAATTTATTCAGTTAGGAATATTCAAGAATGGGAACCAGGTGTTACACAAACTGTTACACTCACACATGTTTTGAATACTTTTATTCAAATGCTTGAAGCAGCCATTCAAGTAGCATGTGTGTGGAAATTTTAAAAGAAACTAGGATATGAATAAAAAATGAGGTCTATTTACTGGGATGTGGGTGTGTGTGTGTGTGGGGATTGGATGACAAACAAGAGAACTGTTATTTCAGATTTGATGAATGTTTAAATTATATTACGATAAACAATAGATTGTTTTTTCTTTTTGTGTTGTTGTGGGAGTATAATGTGTCGGTTTTATGAATAATTTTCTACTGTGATGCTACATATACGAAGTTGTAAATTAAGGTTGTTATGTGGTGCTGGATTTTATACATTTTATACGGGTGATAAGTGGCCTAATGTTTTGAGCACTAGAGCATGGGCCTCACACTGCTTTGGTAATAGAGTCCCACAAAATAAGAAAATATCTAAACAACATTTTTTACAAACATTCGAAATGTTGATTTAATATAAGAATGTCATTTTTTATCAATAACATTTAAACATAACAAGATGTTGATTTAACATTAAACGAATATTGCATATCAACAACCGATAATTCCATTATTTGATTGTTGAATCAAAATATTGATACAACATCCAATGAATGTTCATTAGATGTTGTATCAATATTTTGATACAACAATCAAACAGTAACAGTGGAATGAATGTTCATTAGATGTTGTATCAACATTCTGATACAACAATCAAACAGTGGAAATATCGCTTGTTGATGCGCAACATTTGTTTAATGTAAAATCAATGTTTAATATTAAGTTTGAACGCTGAAAAAAATGTTGATAAAAAAATGTTGATAAAAAAAGACATTCTTATATTGAATAAACATTTCAAATGTTTGTAAAAAATATTTTCTGAATGTTTTTTTGACTTGGTTTTATTTTGTAGGAGTCTGTCTGCGTAACTCTGTAGTCCATATTGGATGGGTTGGGATTTTTTTACACATGCAGCGAATTTGCAGCTCGAAATAGTTTGTGACCGATCTCATCTAATAAATCAACAACAAAATCAGACTAAATGTTGTATTCTAATAACTTGGATTGTTGTCGCCATTTTGTTGACACCATTTTGATGTTGTCATATACCCTATTTTGTCGACTAAGGTCTGCTCGCGAATTACGGCCGTGCTCCTCGCTGTAGTTTGGAATAAGCGTCGCACTCAAATTACGGCCTCGGCGGTTATTCGAAGTGTTTAATTCAATCGTTTTGTCGGATGTTTTATAAAAGCATTAAAATCATAATAAATAAAAACAAATCTGCATGTTTACTAGTCGTAAATATGGTTTTATACAACTTTTTAAGTTTCACAACATTGTGTTGCATGTAAGCAACATTTTAAGTTGTAAAACATACGTAACACACGTTTTACAACTTAAAAAGTTGCGTACAGGCAACGCAATTTACGACAAAACGATTTAAGCGCCGCCCTCGAAATATGGCCGCCCTCGAATTACGGCCGCACCCCTAGGCTGCAATTTGGAATAAGCGCCGCAGCCCTTAATTGACAAAATATGGTACATGTTTTGCTATTTGCCGATGTGAGATCGTGTGACCCCATCCCAGCCAATCCGATATGAACAATAGAAATTCACTATTGATGACCGTAGCTAATCTTAAGGTTGGTTTAGTTTTCCAAAAATCTTATTCCATTTCATTAGACTTTCTGACGTCACATAGGCAAGCGCCATCTATTGGCATTAACTGATGACTAAACGCCATTTTTGAACTTCACCATGGCATTGGCGGCACAAGAATCTTTAGGATTTATTTTTTTTATAAATTTATAAAAATGCTTGATTCAGTGGACCAATAAAAATATTGATATCGTAAATCCTTTATTACGATATTATTCGGATTTTATAAAATATTCTTTGACTGATAAATTTTTTCAAACTGCTATCTTGATTGTATACAACTTTTAATACAGTATACAATATCAGTCTATCCAATTTGTAACAATAATTCTAAAATTTAAAGCTGCTTTTTGCCCTTACATGTGAAAACTTTTTTATTGAAATTTGTTTTACAAAATACAATTCAGCTTGTCACAGAGTCAATAACCTAAATAAAAGGTTCAAGAGTGCAAAGAAATTGTTTACTCAAGAAACATTACATTACCCTTTTGCACACACTTTGAAAAGAAAAAAAAACAAATTCAAGAAATAAAATTTACATTTCAGGATATATTTGCTTTGGAAAGTACTTTTCATCTGTAGAAAATCCACAAAGTTCATAAAATCAAATATTGCATTTATCTTTCATGCAATAAAATTACCATTGCACAAAGCATTTATTGGCAAGTTATGCTTCGCTTCCATGTAATTGCTTCGCAGCACAACAGAACTAGAGTTTAATATTACAAACAACAGCATATTTTTCACAATTATACAGTCCAACCTCGTTATAATGACCACCAAAAATCCTAAAAATTGTTTGTTTTAATGAGGTTTTTGCTATGAGCCAACAGAATATTGAGGTTGTAATGTAATTTTAAATGTTTTATTCAACTCTGAGGATGTGACGTTTCGAAATTCAGTTAAAGACTCTATGAAGTCGTATCTTGGATGGTAATCTGGAGAACTATAATAGAGATTCATTGGCGATGATCCGGAAATAAGGTTGACAATTTTAATTTGTGGAATATCCTGTGTCTTGGAAGTCTCTGTGTAGTTAGAGTCAACAATACTGTATAATGCTGACCTTAACCAGGATCTAGAGGAGCAGGATGAGAGATTGACTGAAGTGTTTGTATTCAATAAATATTCACTTATAATTTAGTTTTCAGGGCTTATTCTTCTCACATTTGTTCTTCTCTCATACTCTGTTTATTATTTACATTGCACTGTTGCCAGGCAACATTTACTCATTACAATTTGCATAAATTATCCTAACAAAAGCATTATAATGACATAATGACAAGATGTAATAATGACATCTACTTTGCATACATCACATTGACTATACTGAATCCAGCGACAACATGAAATTTCGGCTTTTTATTAAATTTCGTCATTTTGTAATGTAAATTTTATTTAGAACTATAGCTGGTGTTTTCCGGGGGTTAAGAAACTGTTAGTTGGCTTTGTGTGTGAAAAGATGGTTTTCACACACACACACACACACACACACACGACATCACATTGGGTCGTATGAATAAAGTAAAGTTTATGCTTTTAGTTCATAATTTTAGAGCAAGTGCTCTCGTTCTTAAGAATACAAAATACTTTGAAGCAAACTAGTATTTACTTCATGCTAGTAGTTTTTAATTCAATTAAAAGCATTTACTTTTTTATTTAAATTTTGTATGAGTAAAAAGTAGGAAATGCTTTGCCAATGCTTCAAAAATTCAGCAATCCTTGGATGGCCAAAAAAGAAATTGTTGTCACAATTGTTGAAAACCACTCGAAAGAATGGGAACTCTTTGCTCCAAGCTCGGATCCCTTTCAAAACCCGCCAAAACATATTCTACATCACAATGAAATGGTGTGCCTAATGTGGTTGCTTCAGCCCGAAAGATGTGGATAGTCATAAAGGACAAACATTTTTTGTCAATTCATCTTGTTATTAGATTTGATTTGATAACTAATTGCCAGGGCTCAGATACACTAAACAATTGTTAAATATTGTTATCCTGGGGAAAATGCATTTTTAATTATTTTGACAATTAGTAAATCTGGATTTTGTTATTTTTTTATTAACAATTTTGTTAAAACATTGGAGAGAAATGTGTAATAGTGCTACCTGGAGGGTATAAGACAAGAATGAATCACAGTGTTAATCTAATTTTCCATTATTGTCCCAAGAATGTAATATATGCAGCTGTTGTCAAGAATTATAATTAGAAACAGTTTATTTTGTTTGTTTTTTCAAGAATTCAAAAATTGTTGAAAATTTTTTTTTGCACAATGTAGGCAGTTTTCGTTCAATGCAGTTCTGGAGTATCTGTAAATTTGCCGTATTTAATTATAAAAGCATTTGAGAAACTTTTGACACTCAAATAATTGGGATTTACATTGAAATTATAGGAATTGTCATGGTTGGTAATTACTTTTGTTATTGGCTGTGCCGTTTCTATAGTTGCCAACATAGAAGCTTCAGTAATGGACCAACTACAAAGAGAGGTTGTATGTGAGTTTCTCTTTAATCTTTAATCAAACAAACAAGATATTAAAGTGGAAAAATGTCTTAGGTGTTCTTTGGTAGAAGAAAAGCAATATAGCTTTTGCCCTAAAAGCTTATTTAATAAAAATTGTTTTATAGAATGCCGGTGTTGTATTAGTGGAAATAATTTTTTCTTCAACATTTGATTCTTATGCTTGATTCCCACTTGGCAGAAACAGAGCAGAAAAAAGTAGATTTCTGCCCAATTTTCAGATTTCGATTATCTTAATTTTTTCGTCTAAGTTTGTGTCAAGTGGGAACCAAGCAATAGGATGATCCTAATCTGAAAATTGGGCAGAAATCTCCCCTTTTCTGCTTTGTTTCTGCCAAGTGGGAACTAAGCATTACAGTAATTTGGATGTTGTTCAACAAAAAGTTAATTAAATAATGAGAGCAAAACTATTTGTGGTGTTGGGATGATCATGATCATTAGAATGTTGGACTTTGAAATGCCTATTTCTCTTGTCTCGTCCATTCCTAGTGGCAAATATTTCTTACTCTAAGCTCTTCATAGACCCAATCTTTTTTTATATAAATAAATAGCTCTAGTTACTTTTTCAACAAAATAATAACATATAGAAGTCAAAACAATACTTTTATAACAATGGTTGAAATTGTGACGGTCAAATCCTGTGTTTTAATTGTATTTAGAGTGATTATTATTTAGGGAGTGTTGTTTTACAACATTCCTCTTTTTTCTTGCATCCTGGAGATTGTTCACACCTGTGACTTATTTCCTGACTGAAAGAGATGACCCTTGACCCTGGTCAAGCAGAGTTCATATGATCTTTGACAGGAAGTTGTGACCCAATCAGCCCAAACCTTGTGACGACTAAGAAAGTCAACCGTTAGACGGATTGATGTAATCCCTCTTCTTTAGAACCACTTAGGATACCAGGAACGGAAGCTAGAAGTTATCATTATCATTATTAGTTATTATATTATGTAAACAGCCTCTAAGGTCTATGTTAATCTTACTATTAATCTATGTTCCTCGGTATATTTATTTGTTATTCATTATAGTTATGATTAAATGTTGTTATGATTTGAGAATCATGTTCTCCTTTTCTTTATGGTCAGTCACGCAATTTCACATGTTTAGTGCGCACCTTATCTTGGATAGATTTTGTGTGTATTTGTCCTCTCCTCCCAGTCTCTGTCTCTTGACAGTGCCCTTGGAGAAAGGATCGTCACAAAATAAATAATGCTGAAAATACATTCTTAAAATATACCATTGTTGGAAATGCAAAATGCATTGTTGAAAATGCAAAATGCATTGTTGAAAATGCAAAATGCATTGTTGAAAATGCAAAATGCATTGTTGAAAATGCAAAATGCATTGTTGAAAATGCAAAATGCATTGTTGAAAATGCAAAATGCATTGTTGAAAATGCAAAATGCATTGTTGAAAATGCAAAATGCATTGTTGAAAATGCAAAATGCATTGTTGAAAATGCAAAATGCATTGTTGAAAATACAAAATGCATAATGTGAAGCAGTTAAGGACGTAACTGACCGTCGTCTCTTATTATTTAACCAATTGAATCTGATAGACTTTTTGATGGAAAGTCGTTTGCAATCGGAAAATGGTTGCTACTGATACTACATCAGTAGCCGTCACATTATACTACATAATGTGTAGAAATCAGATTGCCAAATTTAGTAAGACAATCTAATTTTTCATATGCAAAGCTCAATCTATAGAAAGTTGTTAAAATTAAACAAACATGACATGACAACAAACAATCATTTCAATTGTTTCAATAAAGTAGAACTCTCATTTTGATCAAAATGATAGTTCAAAATCCATTTGGTCCAAGTTGTCTGAGACAGACATATTGGACCAAATGGATTCCAAATGCAAACAAGTTTAGTGTCCTGTTCCTGTAGTACTTGATCCATCACCATTGAAGCTATGAAGTTTTTCTTATGCTTTACAACATAATGTATAACCAAAGACTATAAAATTTTATTCGACAGATCTTGTATAGAATTTTGTTTGAATAATTGAATATCTAATTTTGTCAACCTCATTTAGTCTATACTCTAACGTGCACGAAACTTCCATTGGTTAATGACCTATGCAATGTACCAAAAGTATATATTGTGATATCTTATTTTAATCTTCTGGTTAGCTAAGTCAAAAAATCATTGCTTCGTAGTCCAAAAATGTGCGTGCCATTGTTAACGAACGAAAACGCTCGTAAAATATTTTGAAAAATTATTTACATTTAGGTTTTTGTATTGTTGCGCACATTTTTTGGCTACGAAACAATGATTTTTCGACTCAGCTCAACTAGGAGATTAAAATAAGATACCACAAAATATGCTTTTGATACAATGCAAAAAAGTTTACTTTTCAGTTTTGTGCACGAATTGTTGGATAGAGTTTAGATTCATTGATGAAAAGAATTTAAAAATATTTCTTATACCACGAGTTTTAATTACTTGCTAATTAATTTCAAAAATGTATAAACCTAAACCTTTCTGTTTAATTTCATTATTCTTATAAAGACAGGATGTACAAGTACTTAAAAAAATAATTTATTTAGCAACAAACATAAGCTTACAGAATAGCTGTTGTTGATACTATTGGATTAATTTGCAAATAAAAGTGACTAAAGGATTATTAACCTTAATTACTACTTGCATGGGTTTATATGCTCTTGAAAGCTGATTAGTGAAGAATTCAAGCATTTATTCAGGATTTGTTGAAAGAGGGCGCTGAATAATTTTTTCTTGGCTAACTTAACCTAACATAACTCTAATTAACTGAAAACAGGGGGTACTGGAGCTTAGCAGCACCATCTTAGGTATTCAACTGTAATTTACACTGTCTGAATAAATTGTTTCTGAAAAATCGAATGCACCTTCCAAAAGAATGGATGGGCTTAAAAAGCATTGTTTCGGATGAGAAACCTCTCACAATTGCCAGATTCCCATCACCACTTCCAATTACAAGATTATCTTTCTCCATGCTAAGCTCAATGCTAAGCTTTGTTCTGAACCAACTAAGCTTTTTATCACGTGAATGTTGTTGTAATAATACCTGGTACTTGTACGGGGCTTCCACAATGTCACGGAAGAAGTGGGGAAGAAGGTGTTAACATGGGAGGGTGGGAGTCGAGCTTTAGCGTGATGTCACATCTGCGAAATTTGAGAATACAAACTGTAAATGACATAAATTCCAGTTTTTGGACAATCTAATAGTTCAGAACGATTTCATTCTCAAAATCATTGAATTTTCCAAAATTAATAAAATTCGCTAAAACGAGGTTTTACAATATTTTCAAGATCAGCAAATAAATTGAGCTTATCTGGAATTAAATTAATAATAATTAATTGGCTAGGCTTAGGTTGCAGCACCCATTATTGGTAAGCAGCAGGTGATTGTTGAGCTAATGACTTTAAACAACATTTGCACTGGCTTTAATATTCGACCACACGTTTTGAAAAGATTGCTGATTCCAAATTATCTGCCACATAGTTTGCTACAGTTGACAGCGTGATGGGCATTTCTGGGTTGTTTGGTGACAATTAGATATTGGACCGATTCCAAAGGTGATGTTTTTATGTGAGGTAAGTCAATAATATTTTTGAAAGTAGTATTGTTTTTAAACAAATTAACTACTGTATCACATTAAAGTTTGTGTTACTGTACTTTTTTGTAAATACTTAAATATTTAATCATAATATAATTTGTCGTTGGTGTCCGACCGTCCGTCCGAAGCCTTTAGCAATATTTGTACCTGACGGCAGATGGCCACCAGTTTACAGCGCACCAGTTGTGTTTGACAACCGATGGAAGATGGCGCACTAGTTTTAGGGCGCACCGGTTGTTCAATCATTCGTTGTGGTTTGCAACCTAAATTGTGATTTTAAACTGATTTTAACCTAAATAAATTGGCTCAAGGTGAGATGTCTGTTTTGTGTCTGTTTGGGTCTGTTTTGTGTCTGTTTGGGTCTGTTTTGTGTCTGTTTGGGTCTGTTTTGGGAAAGTTTTTATGCTGTATTTTTTGAAAGACTACCGTACCGCTACTATCGATATATTTAAACAATCTGCTTTTTCACAGGGCGCACCGGTTGTTCGATCATTCGTTGATTTTATCCTAAATAAATTGGTTCAATTGTTGAATTGGTTAAATTGTCTGTTTATGTGGTTTTTTTATGTGCCTTAGGTATTTTTTTAAAATCTACCGATATATTTAAACAATCTGCTTTTTCACACATTTAAACAATCTGCTTTTTTACACAGAACATAAAATAATCGTCGTGGTCCACATCCGTACGCAAGAAATTGATTAAATTAATAAATTGACCAAGGTGAGATGTCTGTTTATGCGGTTTTTTTTATACGCTTTAGGTATTTTTTTGAAAGCATAAATCTACCAATCTGCTTTTTCACACATTTAAACAATCTGCTTTTTCACACATTTCACATTTAAACAATCTGCTTTTTCACAACATTTAAACAATCTGCTTTTTCACATATTTAAACAATCTGCTTTTTTACACAGAACATAACATAATCGTCGTGGTCCAAGTCTGAGTCCAAGTCCAAGTACGGGATTTGATCGGAAACCACAGGTGATTTTACGAGATTTGATCGGAATCCACGCGTGATTTTACGGGATTTCACAGGTGATTTCATGATAATTTTACGAGATTTCATGATAATTTTACGAGATTTCACCAGTGATTTTACGGGATTTCACGAGTGATTCTACAGGATTTCATGGGTGATTTTATGGGATTTTGCGAATGATTTCACGGGATTTCATGAGTGATTTTACAGTATTTTACGGGTGATTGGTGACGGGATTTTGATGATTTAACGGGATTTTAGTGATTAAACAGGATTTCGGTAATTTAACAGAATTTTAGTGATTTACCGGGATTTTGGTGATGTCACGGGTCAATCAGTCATGGGTATTGATGATTTAACTGGGATTTCACGGGAAATCACGGGTGTGGGTGTTTGATAAATTTTCTAAGTTACGTAGTAACGAATACTCAGCTAGTTATTTATAATTTGACATTAATATTTGATATTTTTATGAAGAAACAGCTTTACAAGATACTTATTGAGTTATTTTTTAGGAATAGATTTTTAAGTGCTGGTTAGCTTTTTGAATAACAAATTTTTTCTAATGAATAATTTTGTCTGAGAAATCAATAAGATAGAATATATAAACATACATTTTAAAGACTGTATATCAATACTGTGTCAAAAACTGAAATGTTTTCCTAACTTCATATTTGTTTTTCAAACTTGAAAAAGTTAATCTCAACCATCAGCAAACTTATGGAAATTTAAATAACTGAACAAATGACAAGGGAACTCATAGAAAATAAAGTCTTATTTTAGCCATATATGAAAAATTATTCTGTAGCCAGATATGATATACAAGTATTAACTATTAAAGCATACTTGTAGTTTGACACTAAACCATGATTTGCAACAAACCAAAAGTAACTTTAATTAAAATATAAATCATAACAAATAACTATAACCACACAACTTATATTAATATAAAATATGAACCTTTGAAATCTCTTGTTGGCTCCTATTGTGACAGCACAGTAATTACAGATGTGACATTATCAAATAAAAACTTCTGATATTTTGGCTGGTTGTCCAAAAAGATGAAAATCTCATATAGTCAATTTATTACTAATAAATATTTAAGTTAACACTGGTTACACATACATAGAAAAAGGAAGAAGCAATCTTTAATTTAAAAAATCATCTTTAACCAAATAAATTAAGTGTTAATTAAAACAAGTTGTAGTTCTGTGCATTTCCTTCAATGGGTTAATGAGTATACTGCAAACTGTAACACTTTTTAAGATTATAATTAAGCTTGGCATGCTATCCTAGCTTAATTAAACAGTAAAATTAAGCTAAAAGGTTAACCAAACAGCTGTACTATGTTCTCTTGACCTCTGGAAAGAGCTGTTTCTAAAGGAAGTAACATTAATGTGCATGGCATAATCATTATAAAACCTAAAGGGAAATCAAAGTAAATGAGAGTTGTAACATTAAATGAACATAACATTTTATTTTAAATTGGTTTCAATTAAGACTTTGAAATTGTTCCCAAAATACAGAATTTTTTTATTTTCTTTAGTAAATGGTATTAATATAAAGCAGTTTTTTTTATAATTCTAAAAGAGTCTATGGACTGCATTGGTTTTTTGTTGAGATTTGTATTCATTAAGACTGACTGTATCGATTAAGTGAAGAAAGAAGGAAGTTATCAATTTGAAATTTTTTCTTTTTATGTTTTAATTTGACATTTCTTCTAAAAGCTGTATTATGCAGCTATTTTTTAAAAAAAAATATTTAAGAACCTTTCAAGGATATGCATTGAAATAAAAGTTGTAATTAACATGACTAATGAATGCAAACAAAACTTTAAGCAGACATTAGGTGCATTTAATCCTGAAAAGGAAAAGTGACTTCTTCTTATCTGCCTTAAGGCAAATGTTATTTCTAAACATTGCAGTAACATTTCAAGTAACCTTGGCAAAAATCTAAGTTGCTTGTTGATCAATGTTTGTTGCCAACATTGCAGCAACATTTGAAGTAACATTGACCTACATCAAAAATTCATGTTTGTTTCAATGTTTATTGCCAACGTTGGCACAACACTGCTGCAGCAATGACATCAAACTTGATATCTACATTGGAAAATGTCAACATTCATTTAACATTAGCAACGTTGCAGACATGTTGAAAAAATACCATAAACATTGCCAACATTCAGGTGACATTCGGGACATTCCAGCAACATTCGCGTGTTCCTTGGGTAATTACTTTTGGCATTGCTCTACATTGCAAACTCAGTTTGTATAATAAGTCAGTATGAGATCTGCTTTATAGTAAGATAAGAGTAGGAAGCGAGCAAACAGACCAAAGTTAAATGTTGTTTAATGAAATACTTCATCCAAACAATAAAGAAAGTGTACATTTGTAGTTATATCTAATTCAGCAAGAAAATGAAAAAAGTTTTATTCTCTTTTGTTCAGCAGGTGAAATATGAGTTTATGGTGGCATACTGTAGTGCTTGCACAAGGTGTTAATGACATTTCGTGCTTTAGTAACACTGGGGAATTGGTGCAAAAACATGCCGCAAGAATATTAATGGCCCAGATGCTTAAAGAACGTTCAAGAGGTTCAAAACTTTACTGCTTTCATTTCTTTAGCTTTACAATGACATAAAAATGGAGAAGTTTGTCTAAAGTGAGTCAATTTGCTCTATAACCATTTAAAAAAAGCCCATCTCTTTTTCGATGTTTTGTCATAAAATATGAAGGAAAGCTTATAGAGTCTCTAGGAAAATTGAAAATAATGCAACCAACGAATAAATGCATAGATGGATGATTTTAAAATTTATGTAAGTTAATGACAATAATAAACTTTCATGATAGGTTCCCACTTGGCAGAAACTCAGACAGAAAATTTTCTGCTGTGCAGAAAAGTATGTTTTTCTGTTGTTGGTTCCCACCTGTGGACTGAAAAGTGGGCAAAAAAGTGCAGAAAAGTAGAATTTAAAAATGGATGCCAGCTAAGGAAGGCAATTTGTAAACACTGCTGCTTTCTACACTCAAAATTTTCTGCAGCAG
>JH432189.1:47237-59990 GCA_000239455.1 Strigamia maritima
CCACAAAATTACTGATTTAATGATTCAACTGAATGAAAAGATTTTCTTGGTTCAAAGTCCAAATTGAAATAAGTTTTCTTCAATTGAATCAAAGATGTGTAAAGGAAACTCCTATAATTCTTCCTGTAATTTATAATTTATTACACTTAAAAAAAAAAATTTTCCTGTCTGGAGATGAGACACCAACTGCATCACAACATGTTTTGGAATAGGCTGATTCTTTTTTTTTCTATCTTTTATTCAAGAAAAAAAAAGGGAAATTCTGCTTCTGCACACACAAATGTGATTATGCAGATGATGGGGTAAAGTAGCTTCAAAGATACATTTGGAGCATAAAAAATTCTACTTCTCGTGAGAAATAGAAAAAATTCATTCCACACCGATGCTTTCCAACTTGGAAAAGCGAAATCAAACGCGAACCACTGAAAATCCAAAAACTAGGTTTTCGTTATAATGCTAGGTTCCCACTTGGCAGAAACTCAGACAGAAAATTTTCTGCTGTGCAGAAAAGTATGTTTTTCTGTCGTTGGTTCCCACCTGTGGACTGAAAAGTGGGCAAAAAAGTGCAGAAAAGTAGAATTTAAAAATGGATGCCAGCTAAGGAAGGCAATTTGTAAACACTGCTGCTTTCTACACTCAAAATTTTCTGCAGCAGAAAATTTTCTGCTGGAATTTCTGCCAAGTGGGAACCAAGCATAATGTCTGTATTTATTTTTAGCTTTATACAAGATCATCGAAAATAATATCGGGTTTTTGATTTAAGTGAGCTAAATAAGGTGGTTTCTTTTAAACAAGTAGCTTGTAATCAAGGGCAGTTTTTTTTGAAAAATACTACCCAATTTCATAAGTTTATGAAATGTTGAAAAAAGATAGTCAGAAAAATTGAAATTTCTTAAAAGCTGATAAACTAAGCGAATAGAATAGCAAGCAGTTAACCCAAAAGAAATAAGTAATACCAAAACAACAAAACCTCGAGAACTGTTGAAGATAAAATTAAAAATTAGTAATGATCTAGGATGTTCAATTTCTTGGGCAACTTTTCTAGATTGGATGAGTCTGTGAAGCGCTAAAAAAAAGTCATAATGGAGCTATGTAATGGTTGTCAACAATCAAAAAATCATTCTGACCAGAATTCTTGATGAATTAAGTCATAAATCCTGGATGTGTAAGTGGTATGTACGCAGTCAAACATCTTGGAGTATTTGGAATAAAATTCTGGTCATAATGATTTTTTTTAAATTTTGATTGTTGACAACCACTACATATATGTATAGCTCCATTATGACTTCTTTTGAGCGCTTCGCAGACTCATACATCCAAATTAGAAAAATTGCCAAAAAAATTGAACATCCTAGTTTAGTTTAATTTTTAATTTTATCTTCGACAGTTCTCGAGATATTGTCAAAATTGCAAAAACCTAATTTTGGTGGTTTTTAATTTTTTTGCTCAGTAACTACTTAATCAATCTTCAAATATTTTACACAAATTGGTAGCTCTATCATTTCTATAAATCCTCTTAAAACCATTTGTCTGTCAGTATTACCGGTTTTAAGAAATTTCTATTTTTCTGACTTTTTTTTCAACATATTACCGTATGACTGAATAATGTTTATCATTTCTTAAAATAGCTGAAATAATTTTTATTTATTTTTTAAAGTTATCAGAACACCTTTAAAAAATTTATTTTGTACATTATCCCAAACAACTCATTTGAGCTTGGTACGAGGCATTGTTGTCAATGGCAGGGCGCTGTTTCTAACGTCACAGCTAGTATTCCCCATGTTAAATGAATGGGGTATACATCACAACTGATAACAATCGCTCAAATTCTCGATTTGGTCTCGCTTTTATTTCTCACTTTTTCATATTGTCATCTGCTCGTTTTCACAACTTCAGCATTGGGTTTAAAACTGAAAATATTTTTCAAAAAAATATCTGAAAAATTATTTAAGAGTTTTAAACGATGCTTGATCCAATGGACCAATAAAACTGTGATGTCGTAAACCCCTTAAATTAAATAAAACTTGAAAATTAGCTTAGATCCATGCTCGAGATGACTCCGATTGAGTTACAACATGAATCATGACCGAAACTAATTTAATTTCCTATTTAACATCTTCGCTGTGATTATAATTCACTAGCTTAATGAATTATGTCGCGGCAAATTATTTCATTCATAAGTAGTCTTGTTACTCCAACTTAGATTCATCTAATGTGACATATCATTGATTTTTTGAAAATTTTAAAACAATGGCATTCCAACTTAATTCAATAAAGAGAGGTTGTGACCTGCGTTTGAAATGCACTATCTGATTGCCTTCAAATCTCAAACTTTCGTTCTTGATTAATGAAAACATTCTTGGTAAACTTGAGCGAAGTGCTGTCGTTCTGCTCGATGTATCAAACCCTGGTGTTATTCCTACAACGTGTTGGGAAAAACAAGTTTTTCTTAACATGAGCCAATACAAAATGGCATTGAAAGCAGATTTTTTCATTATGGCTTAGAATAAGAACCAAAACCACCTGGGTTGGTGCCAAGTGCTTGTGATTTCACTCTCAGCCACCACCTTGGGGTCTATAAAGAGATTGGAAGCATCATTCATGATAAACACTAGCAGCTGTTTGCTTGCTTGATTAATCTCCAGCCTTTTCCATGTCTCCCCACAGCTCCGTGGTGTAAGGTCATGCAGATATAATGGTCATAAACTACTCTTTATATCTTTAGATAGGGCTCTACATTGTAATAAAAAAATCAATATATACATGGTTCCACTATTAGTCAAGAATGAGATGAGAAAGTGCTTGCTTTTAATACCTTAATGAGCCATTTTCACAATGTGGTGCCATTTGGATTTTTTTATATGGTTGCTTGTTGACTTGATTCATTAAAACATTTTTTTGAATTGGATTATACCTTGAAATTTGTAATCAAGAAGACAAATGTTTATTATACCACTCAATGTGTTGAAATGGTGCAAGGAGATTGCAGTTTTATTGCTCTTCAACCACTTTAGTTGAATTGTTTCATGGGAAAAATAATATATAAAAAAAGTGAAGAGAGCATTTGTTTTATGTTTTTGGTAGTAACACTTTACATTAGATTAACAATGTATTTCTTTTAGTTAGCAGGAAAATAGGGACAAAGTTTAAAGAAATAAATTCTGTATTGTATAGAAAATCAATAGAGGGCTACTCTTTATCATCAAGTGACTATAGAAGTGGCCAAGCATGGTTTTTATGACTTTGTATTCAGTGGGTTTACCTAGTATTAAATTTGGATGTCTGATAGCTGTGCAGGAAAGCTAAAGAATGCTTAATTCACAGCACATTGGAACCAGATTCACTAAAATAAATCATATGGTGGCATATGTTGTATAAGTATGATAAAATTTAATCGCTTAACTTAGTTAAAACTTATAAAAAGAAAATAATAACAATTTCTGTTTAGAACCGTTACAGCAAATCGACAAAAGTCGCGAAACCTTTTATTGGGTTTTTGAGGCTTCCTAGCGCTGTCAAGTGTAGGGGTTGAAATTCCCAGTACTTTTTTCTTCCCCGGGGAATCGAGGAAAATTTTTTAACCCTGGGAATCTCCGGGAAATTTTCCGATTGTTTTATTTAAATAAAAATTTTTATTTAATGATATTTATGTAACAAATCATAAATATTTATTTTGTTAAAATCCATCTTTAAGTTTAAATTGAATTAAAAATTATAAAACACACACGAAATCAGAATACACATGTTTTACCTATGTAGATTGAAAATATTGAAATAATAATATGCTTATTAGTTATTCCTTAAGCTTTTGAAAATATGCTCTCAATAAACACAAGCTATTCAAGTATTGCTCACTGTATTGTGATTTAAGTTTGTTGCAAAAGTAAAACCAGATGATGAGAATGCCCTGTCAGACTCTACACAAGTACTTGTTATCCCCATTAAATAATTAAACACTAAAATCAAGTTTATCCCTTCAAAACTTTCACAAGGTCATGAATCTTTAAAAATAAACTGGTCTACATTATATTTTTAGGAACGATATTTTCTTCAACTGCTATTCTAGAACTTAAGTATAAAAAAATGTGAATAACATTTATGGTTCAAGTTTCTGGAGTAAACAAACTCATTAAAATAGAATCACTATTAAGTTATTTATAAATATAACTTAAGGCAACTTTTATTAACAAGTAAGAGAATGTCCAAGTTCTGTGACATATCTTTATTGATTCTAGTAGAGAAGAATTTTTTGCCAGAAGTTATCGATTATGTCATTCTCGCTTAAGAGAACTTATATTTGAATGAATGTGCAAGAGAAAGTTGAAGATTGTGTTTTATTTTGTTCATTTTGAAGGTGAAGGAAAGTGAGCAATTAGTTTTCCAACTGAACAGCAATAAATTTTACTTCTATAGGCACTGTATATTTTTTAACAATAAACAAAAAGCAGGAAGTATATAGTTAGTGCCATGGGGAGGGAAGTAGATGTGTTTAGAGATTAGTTAGTGCACTGAGCTAAATACAGGAGTGGCAATCCCTATGCACGGCTATAACAATCTGCGCATGAGCAACCAAAAGGGTCATTTTACTGGCAATCTACAGCATGGTAACCTCAACAATATCCATCACCAGAAGTACATAAACTCTTCCTGAAGTAAGCGACTCAATGTTTTTTCAGGCAACAGCATTGTGACCTCTAAAGGGGGATCATATTGTGATGCTACTGGTGTCAGAATATTGAACATTTGAAATTTGACCACACTATTTTTGAAAATGGGAAGAACAGAAAACTTAGATCCCATAATTTGGCTCAATTTTGAAAATTAAATATTGATTTCTCACTAATTCAAGGCTTCTGAATTCGATTTTAGTAACAAATTTCAAATTTCAGAAAAAAATGAAGTTTAAAGAGTTTTTTATTTCTGTTTTATTTTCTTTTCACTTGTGGATTAAAAGGAGAAAACTGGATTAAAAGGGGTTGAACTAAGGATTAAAAGGAGAGGGTTCAAACAGATGCATCTTTTGTTTGTCACAAAATAAAATATTTTTTCAATTTCAAAATTTTATTTCAAATACTGTAATTTCCATTGCATGTATGCTTTTTATAAAGAAAAATGATATTTGGTGTTCTAAAAATCATATTTCTTGATTTCATAAAATTTTATCAATTTTTCCCCATAAAATATTTTTTTCCTCTTATTCTTTTTTGTAAAATCTTTTTATGTTTTTTTACTTTTTAATAGAAAAATGTAAAATTTGTGTTCTAAAAATTATTTTTCTTGATTTCCTAAAATTAATCGAATTTTTTCCCGAAATACATTTTTTTGGACTAGAGGATTAAAATAAGATGTCACAATATATACTTTCAGTATATTAATCAGGTCATTAACCAATGGAAGTTTTGTGCACAAATTGTAAAATAGAGTTTAGAACACAAAACAAAAGAAAAACCACAACAACAAAAAAAATAAATAAAATATTAAAATTTATTGAAATTGATTTTTTGCAATTTTTTCACCTCTAAACAGGAATAAAAACATAAAATTTCTTTTAAGCTTTTCATGATGTGTTTATGACAGGCTAGTTTAGTTGAACTTAAAATTCTGGTTTGTGTAACTGACAGAATTTGCAAATACAAAAAAATTATTTTAATTGTTATTCACTAATCCTTCACTCCCTCACTTAGGGGAAAAGGGGAGAAAATAGGGGAGAAATAGGGGAGAAATAGGGGAGAAATAGGGGAGAAATAGGGGAGAAATAGGGGAGAAATAGGAGAGAAATTGGGAATACTGAGCATGTGCAGAGTACAAACTTTCTGTTAAATTTTGCCCAGAGAGGCCACTATTTTAAAAATTCTTTATGCTTTCATCAAATCAGTTTTTCTGAAAACTAAAAGTGGTGAAATCGGTTTGAATTGAATGGACCTATTGACTCTTGCTGATAACAGCAAAAAAAAACCCAAGAGACTATGGTAGCAGAAAATGAAATTGCAACACATTTGTCTAATTTAATGAAATTACAATTCAAGATTTGTAGAACTTTTTTTGCATTTTAGCAAAATTACTTTTACTTGCAGGTACATCTGTAACAAAATTTACTAGTACAGTATTTCATATTACTATCTACAAAACCACACAGCATACAAGTACTAAGCATGGCAATTTCTAGTATTATCAGCTGCTGAGAACCTGCATGATGAATTTGAAAGTGCTGTTAGGATTATTAATTTTTACATGGGCATCTGTTTTGTTCTTGAAGGTATAAGAAATCAGGATTGTAATTAAAATAAAATTTCTTATCTTAAACAAGAAGCAACAATTACACGTGTATGCAAGTCTGCAAGATTGGGAATACTGCTGATTGCTATTTCCAGTTGAATGCAGGTGTTAACCCTTTGACTTTCATTAGACCTGGCCAACATTAAATGCCTTGAAAACACTTGTCCCATGCCAATTGAAGAGTTTGTACTTTTTTAGTTTCTTATGCCCAGAAATATATGCGAATGATGCATCAATCAAAGTTTTACACTTTATGTTACTGTATAAATTGTCTTTTGTATAATTATCACACTTTAATCATGTCTGTTATGTCATTGCTCAACAATCTTGTAAGAAACAAGTCATCGTACGATATCGTGATGCTAAAATTGAACTGCGCAACACCAACCGTGCGAATGCCTATGTAGGTACATCAAAAAATGGTCCACTGTCATTTTGGAAATCGGATTGTAACAAACACAAAAACTTAATTACCGTATTGTTAATTTTATATAATGTAAAATATAAAAATAATATTATTAATCTTATACTGTATATGTTTATTTTGGTTTGATTTACAACAACCAGCAGAGATTATGTTTTGTGTATCATGCATCAGGGTGTGATTGTTGTGCGCAGTTGGTGATGCGCAGTTCAATTTTAGCATCAAGATATCGGGCAGCAACTGTAAACACGTTGGATTAGTTTTTCTTGTAAAGTGATCAATACCTCACACTCAGCTTATTTTGAGCAATGTAGTTTTTATCTTTCTTACAATTTTTTTACATCATTTAATTTGACAGAGTCCTTTATCTGCAGTCCAACCTCGTTATAACGAACCAAATAATCAGAAAAACTTGGTGTAATAGGGTTTTTGCTTTAAGCGACCAGTTTACCAGTAACACCAAATGTTGATGCAATGTTTGGAAATAACATTGCAACGTTGCTGCACTGTTCCAACTGTCACCTCTTTTAACATTGTTGCACTGTTTTATTGGCAACATTGACGTAATGTTGAAAAAATTAAGTGTTATTCGGAACAATGATGCAACATTTAAAGAAACAGTGCAGCAACATTTTAAGTAACCATTGACAAAACTCTAAGTTGATTGTTGATCAAATGTTTGTTGCTAACATTGCAGCAACATTTTAAATAACATTGACAAAAATCTAAGTTGTTTGTTGATTATTTCACATTAGCAATGTTGCAGAAATACCGTAAACATTGCTAACATTCGGGTGACATTCAGAACATTCCAGCAACATTTGCGTGTTACCTGGATAGTATGCAAAACTTACTTATGGGAATTGATAGGCAGAGGGAAGTTTGGACCAAACTGCGCTGTGGGGAGCTCGTGCAGGATTGTCGTTCCTGGATGCCAAGAGAACATCTCTTTGTGGAGACATTTTTTGATGTACTTATCACGATGGCACATTACAGGAGGGATCCATTCAATTGTTGGTGGAAGAACGAAGAGATTAGCGCTAGCCAACTGAATAGGATATCTTAAATGGCCCGATTGATCTGGTTATTGAAAGATATATAATGAGTCATTATATATCTTACAATAACCAGATCAATCGGGCCATTTAAGGGATGCACCGGATTCAAAAATCACCGGATTCCGGATGCCGAATTTTACCGAATTTTGAATTTATTTAAATTCCGAATACCGGTGGAATACCGAATTATTTTATCTGAAAATCCCAAACACCGGATTTACACCGGATCTCAAAACCGAATTTAAAAAATTTAAAAAAATTATAAAATAATAAAATTATTATTAAAAGACACTTTATTTATAATATTATTATTTGTATACAACTAAATTTCGACCAAATACCGAATTTTGTCTAATTTTTCTAAAAGACAAAAAATTAGGCAAAATTCGCCAATTTGGTATTCGGTCGAAATTTTGAACAATTCCGAACCGGACATTCGGAACCAGAACATTGAAATTTCCAAATATCCAGATTTCAGATTACCAAACACCGAAGCTGAATCCGGATATCCGGTGCATCCCTAATAATGACTTTTGAAGATAAAGAAGATGATCGATATTTTGATATTATTTATTTGTTTGATCTGTAGATTGAATGTAGTAATTGATACCTACTATTTAATGATTTATTTGTGGCGATGGCGTATATTTTGCAAGTTGGCTTACCATTCTAAATTGGTAAGCCAACTAATATGGAATTAAAAAATTTATTATTACCTATGGGAATTTGAGATTCCCAGGTTGGACAAGTTGTTTAAGTCATAGGAATGATGATTTTAATTAGAATGCTGCTTCAGCATCACATCACCTAGCATTAGTTGGTTGCAAGACATATTTAAGACATGCAGTGAATCAGGCAAATGTGACCTTAAGGGGCAAATTTTTAGATTCATAATATTTTTTTATATGAATTTTTTTTAAAGTTTTGCTCATCATCACTAACCGAGATTTTTTTATTCTATCCCTAAATTTTTTTTTCAAAATTGCAGCTTTGAACACATGACTCTTGATCTATGAGCCGGTTAGAAGAGTGTAAGTGCATTGGACATGAGTCCATGACTTCATTTATTTTAGATTAAGACATGGTTTTGAGACATGCTTAGTTACATATATAAGCTTTAGATTTAAGCTATATTGATCTACGGCTTTACGCTCTATGGATTTGCTTACAAGTCAATCTTGCAATCTATTTCTTTTCTTGGCACTGTTCTTTATTTCTGAAGATTTATAGAGAGCTTCAGTGGCTGTTTTTTCTTTGGACAGATCTCTGAAGTGAAACCTTATAGTTAGAGAAATGTCTTCTGTCTATTCTTTGGGATTGTATGGATCTTTCATAGTTTTAGCCATGCTCTTGATGCAAAAACTATAGTTGGTTGTGACTGGGGCGGTGTGCACAGTCCCTACTTGGGGGAATAAGAGGACTGCACTGGACGCCTTCGTCATGTGAAGTAGCAGAGACGACGCTGTATTTAGGTGTTTGGCCTTTATTAGTGTGTCTAGGGGTCAGCGCCAGCCTCCACCTGCTACTCATATGTCTGTACCACCGGTATGTGCTAATCAAACCCGACCCGCGGGCCATGGCGGTTGAACCAAGGACCGCGTGGTCGAAATAACTATTACCATGCTGCAACCCATTGTTATGGACTTGCAGCCACTGTTCTCGCTCATGGAGGCGGGGCCCAGAGAACTGGGTGCCCGGGCTTCATAGCAGAAACCAGGGAGTCGGCAGAGCTTGGCCGATGCATGTCTGCACCGGTTGCTGGCTCTCGAACAACTGCTGTCCCCGGATCTGCTCTGCCTCTACCTGGTTTCCCTCACTTCCTGTCTTGACCGGAAGTGGTCATGTCCGACCAGTCCACTAGGAGGACATGACGCGGGCCGTTGCCGTGCGCCTGGGTCGTGACACGGTCACATGGTTACTTTTTAGTTATCTTTTATTTTTACTTTGGACCATCTAGAGTTCAGAGTTAATCTTAGCCAGCACTATATTGCCTCTGTGCGCTTTTTTCTTCCAGTTACTTCATTCATGTGTTCACTCAAGTTGTCCAATTCATCTTATCGAAGTCGTGGTATGTCAGAAGTCTGTTTTTAGGGTTTGACAGACTGGCTTTTGTGGAAAATTTAAGATTATTAAAATATACATATACTTTATCCTCGTTATAGCAAACCACTGGGCTTAAAAGCACGAAAGGGCCACGTAAAGTAAAGTGTATGGTTTTCGCTGGGATTTGTTTTTACTTGGCTGTTGCAATGTCGATCTGCCCGCTTTGACGGCCGTTTTACTTGGCGGCTTCGGCAGTTGCGCTGCTTTTGTGATGATATGTTTTACGTAGCATGCCTCAGCATTCATATAAGATGTGATTGTTGTGCGCAGTTGTCAATGTGCAGTTCAAATTTAGCATGGCGGCGACTGTAATGTTAATTATTTTTAATTAGCAATTTTGATTGTATTAATTTTTCCAAAGAGGCTAGTTTATTCTTTCCTACCTGTAAATACTACAGACCAATGCATAAATCTATAATTTTTATTTGAATGTCATTTTATGTCATGCGCATTTTTATCGCCTTGATCGTTTGAACATGTCCCTCAAATTTTTGCGATGTATGTTTTCAGTTGTTTGGGACTTAGTGTATTTTGAAACTTATACGCTTGTATCAGGTCAAGTGAATATAAAACGATGAAGTGGGATTGAGTGTGTTCAGTGAAGGGAAGTGCAAGCTTCATGAAAGTCAATGAAATGTTCTTCAGTAAATGGTCGACTTCTCACCAGGTGACGATTTTTTATTGGTCATTGGTGTCAACATTTTTCTGGTATAAATTCTTTACTTTCATATTTTTAAGAAAAATTTTTTTATGGGTAGATAGTAAAAATTAGTTGTTGGTTATAAAAAAAACTGATGCAAGAAATAAAGATAAAAATTAAAATTAAAACTAATGCCTAGTTCACACTTGTTGAACTGTTAGAAAAATTTTTCTTCTGCCTAAAGGCTGATTCACAATGGATGCATAGCTTTCATGCAACGAATCAATTGTTGCATGCAAGATCAACAATTGACAATTGACGTTTGTTTTTTCATATGAAAGTTGTTTACATCATTGTGAAAATAGTTCTAAACTTAATCACATTTTAAGTCTACTGAGCATGCTCAGTCACTAGGAAGTAGAATGACGTCACACCTACTGATGCAAAATGGCTCAACAAGTGATTCGAAGGCTGTGATTGGCTGGAAGAAATCATAAGAGAATCATTTTGATTGGCTATGCATCATACGTCACATTCCACGTACGAAAAAGCTCGCAATACTTTAAATTATTGAAGTATAGCTTTTGCATGCAAACCACTGCAAACTACGCATGCAAACCACTGCAAACTACGCATGCAACCGACATGCATGCATGCAAAATTTTGGCTCATTGTGAACGCGCTTGCGTCCATTGTGAATCAGCCTTTAATAGTATAATCAGAAAAAGAAAGGAGTTCACACTTGTCAGAAAGAATGGTTGTAGATAAATGCTATTAATCAAACACGAAAAACAATAGGTTCAACTCGTCCGAAATACGTTTTTTCTCATAAGTGATAAATATTATATTTTGAGTAGTGGCATGATCTGTTGTATTAGTATAGTGGTCAATCAAGGTGATGAATTGACCCATTGACAAGAAATTTGCTTAATAGACAGTTTGCGATTTCTCGTACGAGACAAAGCATTAATGACAAAGTAGTACACAATTTTTCAAAAATTTCGTCAAACCATTAAAACAAAGTTGGAAAATCAATGGTTTTAATGTTCTCATAACATCCATACAGTAATTGGCCGGGACTTGAACCCAGATCCCCCAATGCCGGTTTGGTGCTTTATCTTTAAGCTACCTGGAACTCCAAGCACCCAACCAGGAATTGGGGATTTTGGTTTCAAGTCCCGTTTCGAGCCCCAATGGAGTCTGGGCCGTATGTTTTTCACCAAGTACGGTTGTTATGAGAACATTAAAGCCATTGATTTTCCAACTTTATTTCAATATGTTCTCGTGTGGTTTTCTTATCCATTAAAACAAGGGACGAGATTTTGGTATTACAATCTTTCATTGGGCTATTTTATTAGTATGACATTTAACCGGAACAACATTTAAAGTGTGTCAAACTAACGGACAGACAACCGGGCGAAAATTTGGTTCTTTTGATGCGCGTTTATGTGACGAGTCGTTCAATTGTCGGCCCGTTTATTTGATGCCTGATTAATTGGACCAATGAATTGATGCTCGATGAAAGTTCATCAATTCGAGATTTTTAACAATATCTCGTTTTTTTGCCATTCTCGTAATGAAATAAATCTTGTACGAGAAATCGCAAACTGTTTAATTTTAATCTTATACTATTCCTAATAGACTTGTACTGCAAGATAGTGTGAAAGGGAATGTAAAGTTTTAATCTTGTTGTTTAAACCAGGTTTTTATTGAGCATAGGATATTTTAAAAATAAATGAAAAGTTGCCAACATTCCAAGAAAATTTTCTCCCACTTGAGAGGATTGTGTGTGCACACCAGATTATTCCTAAGTGTGGTAATGGAGAAAATAAATGGAATTTTATTTGGATTCAATCCACATTTTGGTTCCCCACAACAATAATGCAAAGTTTATTATAATCCAAATTTGGCCATTGCTGCAGTACTTTTAGGGCTGTTCCTAGGAGGTAGCAAATCGGCCCGAAAGGCTTAAATTGGAGCAAAAATAAAAATAGAAATAATTTGCAGCTATTGATTACCCACCATTCTTGTACAACTTAAAATGAATTGATAATTTGCAGCAACAGTAGATATCCACGAAACAAGACCAAGTCAAAAAAACATTCAGAAAATATTTTTTACAAACATTCGAAATGTTGATTCAATATAAGAATGTCTTTTTTTATCAACATTTTTTCAACATTCAAACATAACATTAAACATTGACTTTACATTAAACGAATGTTGCGCATCAACAACCGATATTTCCCCTG
>JH432190.1:2912-57528 GCA_000239455.1 Strigamia maritima
AAATAATATATATNTNTTNTTTTTTTGTGGTATTTTTTTTTTTTGCGCTGCATAGCGCCCCATAAAAATGCCTAAAAAGTTTTAAAAAAGTTGTTCCTAAATTACTAAATGCCACAAAAAGTTAAAAGTTAAAAAATGTTTAAAATAGTGATAAATAGGGAAAACTAGTAAAAATTAGTGAAAATTGTGAAAAATGGTGAAAAATGGTGGAAAAACAGTGAATAAAATGTAAAATAGTATTAAAAAAAAAAAGTGATTAAATAAGCCAACTCCCTAAAAACCAATTAAAAATTCTCAGATTTGTTGTTAATTAATACAGATATTTTCTGTATGGTTTTTCCAAGAAATTCAAAATGCTGGATAAGAAATTTCGTGGAAAAAAAATCTTTTACTTTTTATTTCCTGTAAATCCGGATACTATATGACCAAGCTGAAGGTCAAATCCTAATACTCTAATAGCAGACTAAACTAAACCACTTTAAATTGTATAAAATTAAAAAAAAAAAAAAACCATAAACAGATTAATATAAAAAAAAAATTTTCAGAAAACTAAAAATAGTACAAAAAAAAAAAAAAAATTTTTAGGCAAAGGTATATAGAGGAAGAATGTTGTTTTTTCCTCCAGGGTGTTTCCAATCACTCAAAAGGTTTTGTTTGCTTGCTCAGCGGCCATTTGCTAGAGCCATGTGTTGTTTTTACAAATTCCTCTACTACAAATACACAAACCGTTAAAAAGACACATCACTCGACTCGTGTAATTTCCTCTCGATCGCGTGTTGACTTGAATTTATCTTTGTCAGAGAATTCGTCAATTTCGTCATCATTAGACAATTAATTTAATTGAATTTCCAATTTCGAAGCAGGAGAAAATGAACACGCTCTTCTTTTTCACTTCTAGTTTGACATTGGCTTTGGGGTTCACAATTGATTGGACTGAGATACTGAATGAAACCAACTCTGTTCGTACCTGCAGAACTGATAGGGATTCGTGCATCAATTCCACCTCTCCATCACCATCCGAAAACATCAATTTGACGGATTTATGGACTTTCAATTGCTTTTGTGACGCAGACTGCTGGCGACATGGTGACTGCTGTCTCGACAAGGCCATCTCACTTCAAGCTCTGATGATCGAGCCATCACCTCAATTACCGTATTGGGGTTGTGAAATGATAACTGCGGGCCCAAATTTTGACGTAAGTTTCTAAAATAAATAAATTTAAAAAAAAAATTTTTGAGGGAAAGTTTGCATTTGCAACAAATAATTAAATCATAAACAAAGATTTAAAAAATTTTTTTTTTTTTAAATTTTCAATTTTAATGAGATATTCTATTATGAGAAAAAAATGTCGAAAAAAAATCGACTCTTTACGCGCTATGTCAATATTCTGTGTGACAAATCGTGCAGAACAGGAAATGCGGTACAAAATCCAGTTTGTCGTTTTTTATGGATGGGGCTTAAAATTGTTAGAAAAAAGCAGAAAATTATGCAATGGGCATTTTGCTGCCCCTTGAATTTGTGATTTTCACTGCAATACAATGCATTTCTTGCGCCCACTCGAATAGTACTTGTAACGTATATTTCACAACTTTTTTAAGTAAATTATTATTTATATTTAGTAACTTTAGAAGAATTCTAAAAAAGAAACCTAATATTTCCTTTTCACATTCCTAACATTATTTTAATGTTTCTAAACTTATTTCCAGCATGTATACATGATAACAAGCTGCCCTAACGACTGGTCCAAAGATGACGACATTCGGAAGAAATGCGAACGCCTTGAAAATCAAATCACCGACTACACCTACGACTTGGATTCCCCCGTTGTAAGCCGTATCACCAACACCACCTACGTCAACATGTATTGCGCTCAATGCCACCGCGACACTCAACTGGAAACAATGGAAGCCCAACTCGAATGCAATGTCCAGCCAAATGAATGCGTAAAAAGTTTACTAAACGCTTCATACGCTCCCACGATGCGACTCTGGGGCAGACAAGACGGCTTTTTAGCTTGGTTTCACATGCCTCAACTCGTGTCCGACAGTCAGTTTCGTCTACAACGTCGAATTCGCATGTGTCGTCCATCCGTTGATCAGTGCGATCCGGAATGGCCAGCAAATACGACCGAAACGCAGAAATGTCAATCATTTGCTAGTTACATCACTAAAACTTCAACAACATCGACCGAAATTTTTGATCCGGATTTTCCCAACGTTTTTAAAAATCCTTTTTGTGCGACTTGCAATTACATCGATTTATTCGACAACCAAGAATGCAAGATGCATCTACCATCAACAGCGCCGCAAGCACCCATGCCGGAAATTAAAATCCGCGCCTCTTTTTCTCTGCTTCTGGACTTCAGTGGTGGAGGACACGATGTCGGAACCGTTAGTCGATGTCGTAGAGGTCAAATGTTTGATTCAATGCACGATAAATGCATTGATTTACCGTGCGGACGGTTATTTGATGCAGTTGATGGCGTTTGCAAAGCAAAAAACGATATAATTGATCATAAATTGATTTTACTCAACGATTCGTGTCCGAAAATAATCCGAAACGCGTCAGATTTCAATAAACTCCAAAATGGATCGATTATAATGATATCATCGGGTCGTGTTTACCACATGGGACAATACGAAGTGCAAGATGATGTTATTTTGATTTGTAACGATGATGAGTACCAAATAACGTCCAAGTTTTCAGCAATGCAGAGCACTTTATCGTTGATTGTGCTGCTAGTATCGGTGTTTTTCCTCACTTGCCATATCTCGATTTATGGAACTTTTTCCAAATTGAGGAATTTACCTGGTAAAAGTCTTTTGTCGCTGTCCGTAATGCTGTTATGCGGTCAAGTTTTATTTTTTGGGGTCACCCGTATAAGACCGGGTGGATTTTGCGAGTTTATTGCGGTTATGATGCATTTTTGCTTCCTTTCTTCGTTTTTCTGGATGAATGTGATGGCAGTGGACATTTGTCGGACTTTTACCGTTCTCCAATACCATTCAACATCTTCGGCCAAAAAATACAAACAATACGCGAGTTATGCGTGGGGATTTTCAGCTTTAATTGTGGGTTCATCTATCATTGTTGATAATTCCAACTTGTTTCCCACTTTAAAACCGAATTATGGGAATGCGATGTGTTGGATAAGTCAACGTCGTGGTCTACTCGTTTTCTTTGCGGTTCCACTGGCTATTTTACTCATAGAAAATGTCATTTTCTTTATTTTGACTGCCAGAGGAATTTGTCGCACGACTGAAGAAGTGAAATCGATCAAAAAGACGAAACAGAAAATTCGATTTTTCCTGTATGTGAAATTGGCACTTATTATGGGTTTTACGTGGATTATTGGATTCGTGGCTGCCTTGGCAGAACTCGATGCTTTGTGGTATGGATTCATCGTTCTCAATGGTCTACAAGGCACTTTTATCTTTTTTGCGTTCAGTTTTAAGAAAAAGGTGTTTATAATGGTTAAAGAGAAATATTTTACCAAGAAAACAAATTTGGGTGGGAGTGGAAAACCGGAGAAAAAGTTAAGCAAATCTCAAGCAACTTCAATGACGAATTTGAATACAACTGTTACGCGGATTTCTACATCTAATCTTAATATAAATGCAGTAAATGCGGTATAATTAATAAGGATATATTTTGCAATTATTGTAGATGTAAATATACAGTAATATTTAAATGTACAATTACAAAAACTAATATTTATGTCACTAAAAAAGTGTCCTCTTGATCTAATAATTGATGGACCCAAAAAAGGCAGTAAGATAAGAGAAGTCTTGGAAGCCTTCTATAGACAAATAAACCAAAGAGTACGTACTACGGAAAGAAGAGTACTACAAGAAGCAACTAAAAGTTAACCAAAGAATGTAACGAATCAAAAAACTCAAAACACGACCATCAACTAAGAGAAAACCGATGATGACAAATCCAAAATATAGACAAATAAGTTTATTTTAACTGGTTTTTAACTTTACAAAATTCTATGTACCGGTACAGAATAAAATTGCACCCTAAACCAGATTGGCAGCAGTGGAGTGAGGCGCGAAATGCGTTAATCGCCCTAGCGATAGCAGCGGAGGGGACTTAAGAACTAGGCAAGTTAGTCCCTACTCGGGCCTATTCAAAAGTGACGCAACCTGACCGTATTGGTGCAATTATCAGTTGCATCCCGAGTCTGCTGGAGTGTCCAGATAATTTCGCTTGCGGGAGATCAAGTACTCCAGGATATCAGCTGGCCTGTAATTAAGTCTTAAGATCCCAAAATGGTATTCCTTCCAGACAAGCCAGAAGGTCACCAGTGCTTAGAACCTTTTGAGTTAGTATTAGAGCTTTAATTCTATGTCTTTTTTTTCAAAGCAGAGAAGGCAAGAAGCAATGAGCAGGTCAAAGTTTACAAGCCAACTGATTTATTATCACAAAACATCCTCTGACAATAACTTGGTATGATACATTATAACAAAGAGCTCATGAGCTCATCAGCACATCAGCACATGACAAAAAGGCTTAACTAAGAACAGGAAAAGACTTAAAAAACATAAATATTAATAATAGTTTCGGGTGCAGCATCTAGTCAAAACCCACACTAGAGGCTGTAATATCATATAAAATTAAAATCACAAATAAAAGAAGTCATGGCTGTATGAATTGATAAATTTTGTGGATGGTAGTTGGCTCTATACATAGGATAGGAATTGATTAGATTTAATTGAGTTTTACTGTAGACAGCTACAGTACCGTCCGTTTATGCTTAAAAAAACGCCGCGAAAAGACAAAAAAATGTGTGGAGCCAAAATAAAATAACTAGATTTTAATGTTGTAATAGATTTTTCTCTATAAGTTTTAAATGACACAATAAATTATACAAATTTGATGAATAATATCTAAAACTGAAATTCTTGATGTCTGAAGAAATCGTCATCATCACTCAACTCATCACCTTGTATTTTATACAGATCTTCATTAACAGAATAAAAACTAACTGATGTGTCGCAATCAACATTGAACCACCAATCACAGACTCTAGCAATTTGATTATAAATTGTACCATTTGTGCAGAGAAAACTGCTTTTGCTGCTTTCAAGATCACAGTAATGCCAAACCTAAAAAAAAAAATAAAAAATAAAAATAATAATAAATAAATATATGAGTCTTTGAAAATTTTAAATTCATAAAATTACTTGGCATTGGGTATCTGTATCAGCGTAAAATCCTGCTGGTTTATTGTTACAGCTGAATCTAGTTCGCGGTATAGAAGCAAAAATTGGATAATCTTTTCCTGGTTCTCCACGAGTACTAGTAATTTCTAGATTCGGTTCATCAACGTGAATTAGTGATTCTTGTTCCTCGATATTAGCAATTTTTAAATGACTTCCCATGTTATGAAAATGTTCATGATCACATGGAGTTTGATAATTCGGACGACGGTGAGATGACATTGGTTCGTAGTAAGAGGATTGTGGGTATGTTGGTTTTGGATATGATGGTTCTGAGTATGAGTATGTTGGAATACGTGCTGGTTTATGGTACACTGGTGATGGTTTTGGATATACAGGTGCTGGTTTCGGATAAGTTGGAACTGGTCTGGGATACACGGGTGCAGGTTTAGGATATGATGGTTCTGGATATGATGGTTTTGGATACGAAGGTTCAGGATACGGATACGCTGGTTTTGGATACATAGGTACGGGTTTCGGATATATTGGTGTAGGTTTTGGATACACGGGTGCAGGTTTAGGATATGATGGTTCTGGATATGGATATGCTGGTTTTGGATATAAAGGTTCAGGATATGGATATGCTGGTTTTGGATACACAGGTACGGGTTTCGGATATATTGGTGCAGGTTTTGGATACACGGGTGCAGGTTTTGGATACACAGGTGCGGGCTTTGGATATACGGGTGCAGGTTTTGGATATACAGGTGCAGGTTTGGGATACGATGGTTCTGGATACACATATGGCGGTTTTGGATATGAAGGTTCAGGATATGGATATGCTGGGTTTGGATATATTGGTGCAGGTTTTGGATATACGGGTGCGGGCTTTGGATATATTGGTGCAGGTTTTGGATACACGGGTGCGGGCTTTGGATATACGGGGGCAGGTTTTGGATATACGGGTGCGGGCTTTGGATATATGGGGGCAGGTTTTGGATATACGGGTGCGGGCTTTGGATATACGGGTGCAGGTTTTGGATACACAGGGGCTGGTTTTGGATACACAGGGGCTGGTTTTGGATACACAGGGGCTGGTTTTGGATACACAGGGGCTGGTTTTGGATACACAGGGGCTGGTTTTGGATACACGGGGCTGGTTTTGGATACACAGGGGCTGGTTTTGGATACACGGGGGCTGGTTTTGGATAAGCAGGTTTAGAGTAATCTGATTGAGGTCTGGGATAAGGCAGCGGGTTAATTATAATTGATAATTGGGGCAATGAACCTTCGTTTGGATAATCCTCTCCATCAAAATCAAAATCACGCGCAGGCTGATAATAGTCAATTTGCTGAGACTGTGGTCTCGTGGGTTTGCGAGGATTTGCAAATCTCAGTGACTTAGATGAAGCAGCTGCTTCTATTGTATCATTGTTGGCTTCCAATGTCTTAGTTTTTAATTTGACATCATCAGCAGAAGACTGTAAGTAAATTAATTAATTAATTTACAACTGATTAATTATTACTTATCGTTAAATAAATTCAATAAAACGAGATTAAAACGATGATTTATTATTGATAAAAGCTTACCTTAGCAGCCCAGCTCTCTCTCGCAAAACCTTAATTAAAATTTTAAATTAAAATAAAATGCAAAAACCAAAAAAATTTGAATTTGACTTTTACCTAGAATGCAGATCCAAATTATAATTTTCATGACTAATGTGGAAATCACTGTGTAGTTTACAAGTTTCACTCATGTAACATTCAGCAAACAAATATGAAGTAAGGGCTTAGGACCTTATGCTTTTTCTTATATAAGATCACCCGAAGGCATGGTTTACTTCTTTCGTTGACGATTTTTCTTTCGACTGGTGGAATATGATATGGATCCTCTAAACAGACCAGGTCAAGTTGCCCTCAAGCAATGCCAGTTATTTCCTGCAACACTTTCAATTCAAGGTTATACTGACACTTATATTTTTCAAAACTGTAAGCTATGTACATTGAGGAGTATAGGGTCAATGAGTTTATTGTTATTGATGATTTGTCTTGATCAACCACATCAACAATGGGTCTATTGGTTTATTTTAGATCTATTGGTGTTTTGAGATATAAAATTAAAATGCTCAACTGTTTTAATAGAGGATTAGTATTTTCTATTTATTTATTTTTTGGTGATTTTCTTTTTGTATGAGTTAGAAAAAAGTGGAATGAAGTTAAAGTGGTATCTAGGTAAATGGAACAAAAAAGAAGACACAAATGTGCTCCTCAGTGTGATTCATTTATTTAAATTCTGCCATCTGCTCATCTTTCTTTTACCTCTTTATTACCTGCGGTGTAATGTGTTTCCACTTACTTTTAAAGGCAATGCACATTCTATGTTTGTATCTTAATGATATAATCATGTTCTAACTGGAATATTTTGTTTACAGTTAAGCTTCAAAAACTAATATGCATATGCATGACAAAATAGTCAGAGAAATGTTAGAATATGTTTAATACATACTAAACTAGTTTAATATGGCTCTTATAATTTTAATCACCAAATTATTCATAAATTACTGGGATAATAAAATTATTTACTTGTATGTGAAATGGCAGTGTTGAAACTGTTATAGAATAAACAGGTCTATTAATGAGCAAATCACAGTACAAATTTGTAAATCCCAAAAAGTGTGGATTTATGAATAAAAAATTACACTGGTTTAAAGATATGATTTTGTTTTTATTTCCATTTATATCAAGTGCAACACTTTTAATCAAGCTTTAAAAATCAACTTGGCCTTTAATTCCAAGATTTTACATTATTTTAGACTTGTCATCATGTACAACTGTACGTACAACTTTGTTTTAAAAATCCGAAAATGGATTATTATGACCTAAAAGAGTTTTTATTTATTATTATTTGTTTCTTTAATGTCTTATGATAAACAGCTTTTAGCTGCTGGACATCTCACTGGTTTTTATGATGTGGAACATGAGCATTAACATCAAAAGAAATAGAGAATGAGAATTTGAAGTCATATAGTATCGTGACCACAATTTTAGCTATAGTTTACTTATTTTATATTTTTGGAAACAAAATTTTATTTTGTTGTATCTGCAAAATTATGCAGCAAAAATAATTCTCTTCATCTTAGATTTCAGTGCCCTATTCAAGATATTTTTGTTAATAACAAGATTTATCATTTATCAAGATGTCCACTGAATGATTTTATGACGTACACTTTTGGACATAAATCCAAATTCAGGTCTAAACAAACCAACACACAAATTCATTCAAAGCTTGAATCCAAATATTAATGTCAGATTGATTTAATCTGAAACAAGTTTCAGTTTAAACTAAGATGAAGATGATGCCTGAGATGGAACTAGTTTACCTAACTTTAAACTAGATTTAACTTCAATCATACATCCCAAATTTGTAATAGACCACTATGATACTATTCAAAAATAAAAATGGAACAGGGTATAGTCTTTAAATTCTGAAGCTTGAATATCTTAAAAGAGATCGGAATTAAGTGCAAAAAATAAAATCTCAACTAAGAAAGCTTTATTTTTATTTAAATGTTAAAAGTTTTATCTCATAACAAACTGGAAGCAGAATTTCAAAAATATGAAATGATATCTTAAAAAATGTTGGAGTAATAAATTGCTACAGTTGTTTTGCAAAAGCTATGCAGTGAAGTGTCACTGTTTACATGGGCAGCATTTGTTTATCCTCAAGGCCTCCAGAAATATTTTTCTGGATCAAGTTAATTTCCTTCATTCCTTATTTCTTTCATTTTTTCTTTTATTATTCATATAAAATTAAGTTATTCGAGTTTTTATAAAATTTGAAAGTGCCCATTACCTGACCTCGATAAAACAAATGTCAAATACGTATATGTGCGAAGTTGCATTTGGAACTAAGTGGGGTTAAATAGAAAGATAGAAATCACAGCTGCAAGTGTCATAGGCAAATTAGGATGCTATGATAAATGTAGGTCTCCAAAACTCATCATGGAGGTCAAAAGCGTGGGTTAGTTCAGTTGCTTATAACCACTCATGAAGAAATTACAAAAGTTAAAATTTGCACGTAAGGTGACGTAATAATTACCCATTTTGATTGGTGTTTATTATTTTTTAATGGCTAAACTACTTTTTTCTTATGTATAAAAGCAAAAAAGTAAAATGTCATAGGTCAAAAGTGTCTTAGATCAAAAACAAAAAAAAATTTCGGTTATTTTTAAAAAAAATTTTTTTGCATAAAATGTGGCTCATCCTCATTTATAACCCTGTGGCTACCCGACCTATTTCAAGCATCTTCGGATAGACCAAGCGGCAGGCTTTATAAAAGGACTCAGTCTGCAAAAAATTCAGACGAAAGTGGAAATCACTATCATCAGAAATCATCATATGTAACTATGTAAGTAAGCAAAAAAAGAAAACTTGCTTAAATAATATTTACAATTTTTTTTTTATTCATTTTAGATTTATTTATTTATTGAAAAAATATCTTAAAATGAAGATTGGTCAAGTTTTCATGCCAGGTAAAAAAAAATTCAAAAATTTGATAATAGACACTGCAATTTTTCGTTCGAAAAAAATTTAAATACAAAAGCATAGAAAAAACAAAATTTTAATATGATTTCATTTTAATTTTCTCGTTTTATTAATTCCGTACCAAAATAGGTGCATTCAATTCCAAAGGGATAAACTGTTTATCTTGATTCTTTTGATTCTCGCTAGGCGGAAATGACGATTTTTACGTCATTCTCCAACAATCAGTTTCCTCATAAACTGTTTTTACATAAACCACGTTGAGGGTTGTTTGTTTATGCTGCTGAAATCTTGTTTATGGCAGGATTTTTGGCAGCCATTTTGGATTCGAGATTGATCGAGGTGCCCACAGGTGACGATCGACTTTATTAAGAGATTTCAGTGCTTTTTTATATATTTTATACTACATTACAACACTTTTAGAATACTTTAATGAATACTACTATTTTATAGTAGTTATGTTAACTGAAAGGAGAAAACTACAACAATCTGGACATGGATTTTTGATTAAGAACTAGTTCCGATCAAGGAACTTGATCCTAGAATATTTAAGTTTGCAACTGCACATGCACAGACTGAAACTTAATAACATGTTCAATGCTTAAAGCAGATTAAACTGATTCTCTATAATCAGATTTAATTATGCTTTTATAATCACTTTGGAATTGAACGCACCTAATGTAAAAAAGATTTTGTGATATATTTCGTAAATACAACTTGATATGCATGCACACTGCATGCAATGACAACAATTGTCGTATAATAAGCCTTTTCACCTATCGCCAGAGGGTGCCACCGAGCGCGCTCTGCGCATGCGCAGTTATGTCGGTGGTTGGTAAAAGTCTGAAATTTCAATGGGATTTTTACCATTTTCCCATTTATTGTCCAATTTTAATGTGGATTTTTGCAATACTCATCGGAATTAGGTAGTTTTCATTAAACTACTTGAATTTATATAAAAAACTTTATTTTCAATAAGTTATTTTTAAGTTTTGACCGATTTTGGTAAATAAATGCATATTTGTGAGATTTCAATGGGATTTTTGTCATTTTCCCATTTATTGTCCAGTTTATTGTCTGAAATGGAAAAATGTCAAAAATCCCATTGAAATTTCCGACTTTTGCCAATCACCGGCATAACTGCGCATGCGCAGAGCGCACTCGATCGCGCCCTCTGGCGATAGGTGAAAAGGCTTATTCCGCCGCCATTTTCCCCCACCCTCCACTTCAGCTGCAATTTTGACAAATTTGTGTAGATTCATCATCTCAAGTTTGTTTTTTAATCAGACAAACACCTTCCAAGCCCAATACTTAGGCTTAATTTGTGATAAGGTGCCTGGTTCTGCTAAAATCTCGTAAAAATTGCTCCCGCCAATTAAATGTCGTATAAAATACAATGTGGTATTTTTGGGCAAAGAGAAACACGATAGCTGGCGTAGCAGTCGCGGTCACGTAGACATGACCACTCAATTTGCAAATCAGGAATCAGTTATCTTATCTTATCTTTTATTTTATGTATATAAGTCTCATTTTGAATTAAATAAATCACTCCAAGTTTTAATCTTGACTTGGTTTCATTAGTAGCCGAAAGATTAGTTTACATTTCGTTACAAATCAACAATCTGTTGTACGAAATTCAAATTACGTAATTAAAAAACATTAAAAATATTTTGTTTTTTTTAATTTCGTAATTTTTCATAATCGCAAAGTGTCTAATTCCCAAAGTACAATGCAGAAAAAAGTTTATAATTTTATTTTTTATTTTTTTTAGCTGTGTTTCTCATTGCTGGGGTAATGGCACATCCAAATGTAAGAATTACACTTTATTTTTAGAGTTCAACTTTTATCGCTTTTGGCAAATTTAAATAAAACAAGGTTACCGTATTTTGTCGAATAAGGGCCGCCTTCGAATTACGGCCGCACCCCCCGGCTGTGGTTTGAAATAAGCGCAGGTTTTAATACGTTTGCATAACTAAACGTATTAAGTACCTTTGCATAGCTAAACGAAACTTTTTAAGTTGTTTTTAAGTTAAAAACAACTTAAAAAGTTACGTTTAGCTAAGCAAAATGATATAGACGCGGGGGGGGGGGGGGGGTTGCGGCTGCAGTTTGAAATAAATGCCGCGGCCTTTATTCGACAAAATACGGTAAATGGATATTTCAAAAATTTCACTTTTTTAACAGTTAAAACTGCAGCCTGTATGCTCAAAATGCATTTGTAAGCTAAAAGTTTTAAAGCTCAAAAGTAGACAAAAAAGATAAAATGCAGTTTGTAGACTTAAAAGTACAGTTTTATTTAAGACTTAAAAGTACAGTTTTATTTAAGACTTAAAAGTACAGTTTTATTTAAGACTTAAAAGTACAGTTTTATTTAAGACTTAAAAGTACAGTTTTATTTAAGACTTAAAAGTACAGTTTTATTTAAGACTTAAAAGTACAGTTTTATTTAAGACTTAAAAGTACAGTTTTATTTAAGACTTAAAAGTACAGTTTTATTTAAGACTTAAAAGTACAGTTTATTTAAGACTTAAAAGTACAGTTTTATTTAAGACTTAAAAGTACAGTTTTATTTAAGACTTAAAAGTACAGTTTTATTTAAGACTTAAAAGTACAGTTTTATTTAAGACTTAAAAGTACAGTTTTATTTAAGACTTAAAAGTACAGTTTTATTTAAGACTTAAAAGTACAGTTTTATTTAAGACTTAAAAGTACAGTTTTATTTAAGACTTAAAAGTACAGTTTTTTAACTTAAAAATCCAGTTTTTGGATAAAAGTGCAGTATTCAGACTTAAAAGTGCAGTTTTTATGCCCAAAGAAGCAGTTTTCAAGCGTAGACTACTATACCCCATTCACAGAAGCTTAAGTTAGAAAAAAAAAATTTTGCTCAAGATTCCGTGAATGAGTTGTATTTTTAATCTACCAACTGCCGTCCTTGTCAGTTGTCACTTACCTGAATGCCATGCAGTTTATTAACCACACAATTCATTCATAAATCAAAAGCTTACCTCATTTATTTTTAGATCGTTAAAAGACAAGCGGATATATTCCGTTATTCCCTCCCAGCCGGAGCCGAAATCCTCGTGGGCAACATTCAAACTACATTCGTTTGTGAAGGACGCAAATACGGTTACTACACGGACGTGGATAACCAATGTCACATATTTCATATTTGCTTACCCGTCGAACACGCGAGCGGACTCCGAGAAACTTACCACTACAGTTTCCTATGCCCGAACCAAACGATTTTCGACCAGAGTCAGCTCGTCTGCGATATCGAATCACCAGAAAACTCATGCGGGCGTGATACTAGCGAGTGGATTTATCTGAATGAATTCTTTAATCTCGAAGACAAAGAGTTTTTTCCACGAAAAGGCATTCCTGATGGTCGACCACAAGGATCTGTGGCTTCAGCTCCCGTCTTCATTAGAGGATAGATGACTCCTACTTTTATTCCCACTACAAATCATATCGTTATTTTATTTTATTGTTGTCATTGTTATATTATTATTGTTGTTGCGATTTGAGTCGAAATAATAAGCGTTAATTAATTTTTTTTGTAATTTAGAAATTCCAGGTACCGGTAACACAAAAATTGTTTTGGACATAAAAATTAATAATAAATATCGATTTTGTATAATCGACATGTAGTTAATTTTTCATTTTAAAATGTCTTGATACAAAAAAAAAATCTAACAATAGGGTCGAGCACTCTGGCTCAAATTTCTGAAAAACTGGACTTAAATTAACCTGGATTTCTGAAGAAAATTTTTTTTTAAAAAAAACTCTATAAATCGAATTATGGCACTTTCTCATCTAAAAAAACATGCATTTGTCTGCTTAGAATAATTTTTCTTCATTAGATACACTTTAAGTTAAAAAAAAAATGTTTGCACCCAAAAGGTAAATTTTTGTGAAAACACGTTATTATGGCACAACAAAGCGATTATAAAAAAATAAAAAAAAACAAAAAAAAAACCAATCAGTTCATCATGCCAATCGATTCAGTTTTGAATCGGTCGAATGCATCCCTGGTTGAACACCACCCATGTTATTTCAGATCAATTTGATTATCAAAAAGTGTCAATCCGAACTGATTTAAAGTATAAACCGTTAAAACAAATTTTATGTTTAAGTCTAAGCATGAATTATGACTTGTATATTGGCAAAAAAAAATGCAAAAAAAATGTCAGTTTGATTCAGAATTTCAGTTTCAAAGTTTGATTTTGAGGTAGGATGTAATGTAACGTCACTTAAGAAATTACTGCAACCATCAGCTGCTTCTCGCTTGAAAAACGAGATGGAATCAGAAATTGGTCGGTTTAAATATGACCTAACCAAGAGCCACACAATTAGCTGGCGATGTAGTGTACGCGTTCAGCAAACTCATATTTGCAGAGACCTAAGTAGATACCATGAAATCAAATCATGGAGCTTGTTAGAAAGAAAAAAAATATTGTAAAATATTTTATTTATGCTGTATAAAATTGATACGTTTTGCAAAATCCAAAATCCAAACAATATAACAATGAAAACATGAAATTAAGATCATTTTCAAAACTGTCAATATTTCACGAACTTTAAATCAGGAAATATGTTTGAAAATCAATAAAATTGCCTTAATACACTAATAGAACGTGGATGATTGTAGCACTTGGTGTAATATTCATTTTTTAAAAGGTTTATGACATCAAAAATTTTTTTATCTGAATAATTTTCGCCATCCGATCAGGACACCATTTTGTATCCGAGTATCCCAAACAGCTCATTTGAGCTTGATGAAGAATATTGTTGACCACTGCTGGCAGGGCGCTATTTCTGACGTTTCCATTGTAGATGAATGGAATATACGTCACATCTGGTAACAATCGCACAAATTCTCCATTTGGTCTCGCTTTTATCGCTCACCTTTTAACATTGTCGTTTGCTCGTTAAAACAACTTCAGCATTGAGTTAAAACCCTTAAATATTTTTCAAAAAATCTCTGAAAAATTATTTAAGGGTTTTTAAATGATGCTTGATCCAATGGACCAATAAAAACTGTGATGTCGTATACCGTTTAAACTTTTAAAATCTGCATGCAATCTGTTACGATTTAAGGCACATATTTCATCGGATAAAAGCCGCGATTTCTATAGTAAAATAACCTTAAAATAAATTTTAACACCTCAAATTTTAGTATAATTCTGGCACTGGGTTAATTTACTTCAGTATATATCCACACGACATCTAATCGATGAAATCCAGTATAGTAACTATAAAAATATATTCTTTTGCATTAATAGCAAAGTGAAGTTGATAAAAATAAAAATTATGCCTTCCATGTTACACTCTACATTCAATATTGTCGTTTTTGTTAGCTGTGTAATGAATTACAATATTGTATTCCACAAATTCTCATTAAATTGATTTTTAGTTGCTCTGTGAACTCCAAATGAAGTTCACACAAAAAAAATCGGTTTCCCGTTAACAGGTACTCTTAAACGAATTTCATAGAATTTGCTACAAAACATGTAAAAATATTAAATCATCATAATAGGATGTTTTACTGATCGATCAGTTAGTGCGTCCGCAACAAGTACTTAAGCGACTTCTTGTCGGTATGGATTTGCCTAGATGGATTCCATCGTCTATGAGGCAATTGAAATTCTGCGTACTTGCGTATTGTTGTTTTAAATTCTTGGCCATGCATGTGAAGGCAGTGGAGACGTTCGTATCTTCTCGGGCACTGGTTTCTAAAGTTGTTATTATTTCAGGCACTCTTTCCGTCATTGCTTGAGCTTCCACGTTTTCTACTTCGCGGAGTGTTTCCAAGTCACATTTATTACCTGAAATAAAGAAATAAACAGTTTTAGAAATAAATAATGAGGAAATATTATTTTAGACATAGAAATATTGATATTTTGACCTAAAAAAATGCACTTTTGGTGTATAAATTGACTTATATAGAAAGAAATATAATTTTTGGCGCAAAAATAATATTTTGAAATCTACAAATAGAGCTCATGGTTTGAAAAAATGCATTTTCAGACTCCTAAATGAATGTCCTATTCGAATAAACAAAAGGTGCGTTCAAAGTTAAAACCATAATTTGACTTATCTTATTCTGGCATAATCCTGACTTATTGATAAGCCAGATAAGTCATTTAGATTGTGAACGCTCTTTAAAAAAATTATGATTAAAAATCATGTTTGTGTTAGGGTAGTTATTTTAGATGATTTTATTGCTTAAAACATTGAATAAAAATTAGCTTTAGCTGATAAAATGTTTATTCCATCATAGCTAATATATTCATGAGAATCCAGTAAGAAAATAGTAAAATTTGTGATAAGTAATAAAAAATTATTTTGACGGGCCATCATCGAACATAGTGGCCGACGTAGGTGCGTGTTCCGCAGCCACGATGTTCGGTGACGTCCGTCAAAATTGTTTGTCATTACTTTTCGCTATTTTTATGCCGATTTCTCATGGAATCGTTAGGATGTTGTTAAATGACATCCCCACTTACTCCAAACTGAGGTTTTATTTGTTAAAACCTCAGTTTGGAGTCGAGAAACACCATGCTCGATCCAAGATGGCTGCCACTGAATGACTTATGCATAAGTCATGTCATAATTCACGATTGGTGTGACTTATCAAAAAGCCACTTATCACGGTTGACTTATCTGTTTAGTGACGCAATTTTGGTCACTTCCGGTTTGCCGTAAGTCATTTCAGACATGACTTACAGATAAGTCATGTAAGTCATTTGACTTTGAACGCACCTATTCTTTTTTATTCACTTTTTGTCAAAATATGAATATTTAAACACAAAAATGGATTTTTTAAGCAAACAAATAAACCTTCGTCACAAAATGTCTTTTTTAGGCACAAAAATTCATTTTTGAATATAAAAATGCAAATAAATGATGCAAAAAAGCATAGATTCACTTCTATTTACAAAACGATATTTTTTGACACGAACAAAAATTCAAAATTGTTGGTTTAAAAATAAATATTTGTAATTATTTTCTGTATCTAAAATTCAATAATCCTCTTATTTTCCTTGAAATCCCTTAAAAACTGAAACCCAATTTTCATTCAGCTTTTAACACTGAAGAAAACCATTAAAAATTATCAGCTAAAAACACAAATAGATTTATCCCACAGATAAAACTCAATTAAACGTATAGCTGCATCTGTAACTTTTCACCAACAGATCAACAGATGGTAACAAACAACCTATAACATACAATACCAACAACAATGACGTTTCCACTCCCTAAAAAATTCATTATTCAACATTCCACAACATTTTCGACGTACCAATCATTAAAATCAAAACATTTGAAGCAGTATAACGTCTAACTTCTTCCAGCCATCGTTGCACATTCAAAAACGATGATCTTTTCGTGATGTCATAAACTAAAATAACCCCATGCGCACTTCGGTAGTAACTTTGGGTAATTGTGCGAAATCGCTCCTGACCCGCCGTGTCCCAAATTTGGAGCTGTAAAAAAAAAAAACGGAAAAATATTGTAGTGTTAATTTATGCTTGTTTTAGATGTATTACTGAATAATAAATATACTTTGATCTTCTTGCCGTCCACGATCATTTCTTTCATGGCAAAGTCGACGCCGATTGTGTTGCCGTGACGTTCAATAAACGTGCCCGATTTGAATCGCTGTACAACTGATGTTTTACCCACGCCAGAGTCACCTATTACGACTATTTTGAATAGGAAATCGTAGGATTCGTCCGATGTACCTCGTTGAAACATTTTGTTACGTAAAATTGAAGTGCGGAGGAAGCATATAAGTTGAAATAAAGGTTCGAGGTTTCAACATTGTTGATGGATTGGTTGTTCCTGTTGAAAATATAAATTGAAGTGAACGAATTAATAAAAAAAATTTTTAAAAGTCTTTTTAATTTGTTTTTACTTATTTAATATTTGTAAATGTTTTAAATTATAGTAAACGTGATTAAAATTTTATAATTTAGTTTTGGATATTAAAATAATTATTTTCGTTTTAAGAAAGGTGTGAGGGATTTCAGGTTTTCTTGACACTTGGGTTTTTTCCAGCAGTGAATAGTTGATAAATATGAATTCTTCAATTCAATTATACATAGAATAAATCTCAGTTGATTTCTTGAGAACTGTTCTGTCCCTTCACATATGTTATTACATAATCACAATGCTGATTTAAAAATACGTCCTTGACAAAGATGTTTTATTTTTTTATCTGCATGCACGTGCCGTAATATACATTATTAGATTTTTGTGTACTTGAAATTTATCCCAAAAATACATAAAACTTACCTAAAAAACAACACAATTTTAAAAAATTACGTTAAGGATAAAAAAAAAACTTCAAAATCTTTAAATAATTAAATCATAGTTGAAATTATTGTTGGAATTGACCAGGGGATTAGTGGCATTGTTTCCTCCAACCCACCATTCATACTCACCAGTTAGAGGCCAAGGTCAAAAGAAAGGAAGGCTAGCAATGCCTTCCATTGACTCTGGCAATGCCTATTATCAAAGTATTTCAACCTGGACTTAACAAAACATTCATTTAATTATGCATTCTAACTGCAAAAAATTTTATTGTGTCTTGTTTAATGCAAAAAGAAATATCTCCACTCAACAATGTCGATTCCTGGTTTCACTGCTATAAAAAAAACACAATTACTTTGTGTTTTACTGTCACATTTACTTGCATTCTGTGCGTAACAATAGCACAAATTGCAGATGTTAACAATTTCAACAAAAACAAAAAACAGGAAAAAATGTTTGAAATAAGTATGTAGATCACCCCCTGCTAAAACCCCCTACTGCCCCAGCCATCCCGGCACCATTAGGTAAAGGGTTATTTCCAAGTCAAACATCAAACAATGCATTTGCAAACCCCCCATATTCCTAGAATACGTGAGGCGCGCGAGGGTTAGGCATTGATGACGTTTCTACTAGTGATTGGAGGGCACTAATCCCTAAAACCAGATGACCAATATAATCCATTTATTTTAAGTCATCTTGGGGGTCAGAATTTTACTATTTACCACTTCAGAGATGCACCGAACGCATAAGCACGCGTTCTTCCATAAGTGTCCGGCACGGTACGCCAAAGCAATGCAAGTTGGACGTTTGGTCGTCCGATGGACAGGTTTTGACTAATTTTTTTTATATTTATTTATTTTTAATAAGTGTAGTTGTTGCATTGCCTATGATATGGGTCAAAGGTTGGGCCGTGGGTTATCGACTCGGCAAGAATTATTTCTTTTTTGGTAATGATTGTGCGTCTAGTTTTGGGGATATGCAAACTTGACTAGATACATACTCATTTCTAACATTGAATACAATTTACTTCCGGGATTTTTTTCATTAATTATTTTTTTTTATAAATTTTTTTGGGGTGTTGAATGGTGAATACGACTCGTTTTGATGGTTTTTAGAATACTTGCCATCACCGGGTCTTATTCATCCAATTAACATTTCATTTGGCAACTTTTTCGATTTTTATGTTGTTTTATTTTATTCGATTTTTTTTTATGTTTTATTTTTATTCGATTTAATCGTTTCTGGCAATACGGTGAAGTCTATCTATGTGGTTTGGATTTATTTCTGTAACAAAAATCACTGGGCATCCTTCATCCCAATTGTTTGAAGCAAATTCAACGTGATCCTGCAAAAAAAAAAAAAAAAAAAAAAAATAGGATGTTATTTTTTTTGGTTTATTAGATTTTCTAGTGATTCTAGACTGGTTGAATTATAATCGTTAGTTGATGTAGTTTGATTATCAACACCGGTTATAATTCATCCGTTTTACAATCAACTTTTTTGAAATTATTATAAATTTCGTATTGTTTCATTTGAGTTGACTTTTTAACGGGATTAAACATTAAACAATGCAAATCCTCCTACATTCCAAGAATACTTTATGACGTTGGACCTTGAAGAACTAATCTCCGGAAGTAAATGACCAATTTCTAAGTAACCAATTATTTTTAAATTCTTGCCATACAAACCGTATTTTTAATTTTTTTTTTTTTTTTATTTTAATTTTACCCAGTTTTGATTATTTTATAGACAGGAAAATTCCAGAAACAAGAGAAATATTTCTTTTTTGGCAATGATTGTGCATCTAGTTTTGTAGATATGCAAACTTGACTAGACACATACTCATTTCCAACACTGAATCCAATTTAACAGGAGATTTGAACAATTAAAAATTCTTGAACTGTTGAACGGTGAATACAATTCGTTTTGATGGTTTTCAAATAACCGCCATCACCGGGTCTTATTCATCCAATTTAACATTTTCATTTTTGCCGCGTTTTTTATTTATTTTTTCAAACTGTATCTGCCAATGCGGTGAAGTTTGCTTACGTGGTTGTAATTTTGTAAAAACACAAATCACTGGGCATACTTCATCCCAATTGTTTGAAGACAATTCATCAAGTTTATTATTATTTTTATGAATATCATCAATTGTGTTGACTGTGAACTGGTTGAATTATAATCGTTTAGTTGATGTTTAATAACCAACACCGGTTATAATTCATCCATTTTATGATCATTTTCTCAACTATTTGATAGTTTTTCTTTATATTTTTTATATTTGTTTTGTTTAGGTGACTTTTGTCCGGATTTTTGATGTTGTGTGAAATTAATTGTCACCGGAGCAAAAGTCATCTACATGAAATTAAGCGGATCGACAAAAATAAGTTACGAAATTAGAATTTTTTGTTTTGTATTTAATAGTTTTATTTCTAGATTTTTATTTTATTTTTAGAATTTTGAATTCCAAATTAAGTTTGATTCATCGTAATAATTCGATGTATTTTCAATAAAGTTTATATATTATTACTATGTATTAATACAATAAATCATTAATCAATTTGCTCTGCAACTGATCGCTATATCCCGTTCAAGGAATCTTGAGTTAAAATCCGAGGCTAAAATGTTTTACTTCTAAATAGAATAAATTACTACTGTTTAATAATCCGTATCCCTCTCTGTCGTGGAGAATTCCATGACAACTGGTAGCCTAATATTATATTATCTAATGTTGAAGCAAAAAATCCTAGCTCAACATTCCGTGAATGGAGTTATAGTAGGTTTGAAAACTCTTTTGGGCATAAAAACTCCACTTAAGTCTAATGAAACTCTTATTTTAAGCTTAAAAACTTCAGTTTTAGCTTGAAAAAAAGTATACTTTTAATTTTTTTTTTAAATAAAACGATTTTTTGAGGATAAAACTGAATTTTATGAGACTAAAAAAAAAAAAACTTTTTTTTAGATCTAAAATTAACTTCTTTTTCTACCAGGGTGAATCTAAGGTAAGCATTTAACCTCTTCTTTGCTAAAAGCGTATAATTCTTACCTTTGGGTGTGTCATTATTGCAGCAATGAGAACCACAGGTTAAAAAAAAAGAATAGGTGCATTCAGAAACTAAAACTCGTCAAAAACGAGTTTTGCGTGTGGCAAAAGTTTAGTTTTTAATATGTGTGTTTTTGTGTTATGAAAATTATGAACTTTTTTCTGCATTGTACTTTGGGTTTTATCAAATTTTTGAATTATTTTACTTGACCAATTTTCATTTTAAATAAAGAAATTTTTTTGAATAATAGCTGTTTAATAATCGGTATCCCTCTCCCTCTGCAGTGGAAATTAAGGACCAATATAAAACATTGTTTCATGACAACTGGAGAGTTATACAGATCAGTTATGGTAGCAGAAATTATCCAATGTAAAAGTAAAAAATCTTAGCTCAAGATTCCATAGCTAAATGAATTTAGCTCATTGGGTAATGGGTACACCGATGCTTCTGAAACTCCCTGAGTTGCACAATTGTTTGTTCTCCGTTGAAAACTGTAACGTTCCCATTAATCTTGCTCCGTTTCAGAGTTTTCCATGTTTTAATTACAGCAAACTGTGTTGATATCTGATAGCGACAGGAAAACGTTTTCCATTTTTATTTTCGACATTTCCGAATGAAACAGTTTAGTTGCCAACTGAAGATCTCCGAACGAAATTCGCTCACTGCGCCGCTCTCATTCCAAGCAAACAGCATTTGCAAAAGTCTTGCCATCGATATCAAACTTTCTTTTGGAATTGACAAATGTCTATTGGAAATGAATGATGCCAAACAAGTTTCCGCCCATTATGATAATAGCTCCTATAAAAATCTCCCATCTTAAAAAATGTAATCCTCCAGTTCAATCGGCAACGAAACCGAAACTTTCTCTTCCAGTCGACACAAAAAGCAGCAGAATTGAGAAGTTTAATATTAATTGAAACAAAATTAGTGCAGCATGAGCAACATCACAATTGAAAACTCAATATCCAATCCATAATCCAATAATCAAACATTGAGAAGTAATACTTTTCCATCTAGATCATAAAATCTTCTTTTGCCTTTGAGCAAAACTATTCCTTTTTATCTACAGTATGTTCGAGCAAACCTGGAAAATTTAATAGTCATACTATTCTACTTTCTTCAATACAGTCAAGTCAGCATTTGTTATGTAAATCTTAAAAATCTGCTTCACAAGACCTTGATAGTCACAAATTTATGAAGGAAGTATGGTACCTAATCGGTGACCTTGATAGAAAGAATCTACGTTGATTTCAGTGAATTTCCAGATTAAGCTAAAAATAATCTTATTATTCATTAGAATGGAATTTTAAAAAAACAAATATTTTTTAAAAAAAGTTCCAAGCATTTTCTCTGACGACCTATAAACCTAGTGCTTGTTTTGGCTAATGTGTTAAAAATGTGTTGTATATAGCTGACTCTAGGAAGGAAAAAAAGTGACCTCTCTATTCTCCAGAATAATTCTTTGGCTCGCAGCCAAGTGCTTACACTACACAGCAGACTTTTTCAGGCATCACACGGATCTTAGCGGTTGAAGGGTTTAAATCCGGTTCTTCAGCTTGGACAAAGTTAATTCAAATTCTTCAAAAATGTGTTGTACTGTGTCTAGATTTTGTTGCTGTTGTCAACTCAGAGTTGGTGCCATCATTGTTACTTTTTTCTCAGCTGTAAGTAACTTTTTTTAAAAAAAATTAATTTTATTTATTTTTTTAAGACACACCCAGAAAGTTATTTTCATCCTTTTGGATTTTTAAATTTTTTAAATTTTTTTTTGTGTGTTTTTATACATTATGTTTCAAGATAAAACAAGTTTGAAAAAAGAATGAAATCACAAATAAGGAGTGTAATATGATATCATGATTATGTTAGGCTTTGATCCTAAACCAGCTTTCTCAAGGTCTCATTTAACAAGACAAATCAATCATGTGGTGATGTGCTATGCAAACAAAAACAAACAATTTCTGAAATGACTTTACAGTTGGCAGGAAGAAACTAACTTTTGGGAAGTTTTAAGAATGTAAAACAAAATGTTAGAACATACCTCATACTTCATACAGTTAAAAGTTGGGACTAAACCATGTTGTGTATGTTTATGAAAATCAGTACTTAAATCTTATGTAAGAATATTAGTCAGCAGTCGGATAAAAAACAAATCTAGTTTTAGGAAGCAAAATTAGAGCTTCCCTGCATAGTTTAACAGAATACCATAGTCACGTCACCATGACCACACCCTTAATGACATAATTTTGCTGTTTTTAATATACCCCTTTTGCTGCAGTGGTGCTAATGGGTCCATCAAGTTACCCACAAAACAAGAAAATTTCTAAACAACATTCAGAAAAAATGTTAGAAATGTTGATTCAATATAAGAATGTCTTTTTTTATCAACATTTTTTCAACATTCAAACATAACAAGGATGTTGATTTAACATTAAACGAATATTGCATATCAACAACAGATAATTCCACTGTTTGATTGTTGTATCAAAATATTGATACAAATCCAATGAATGTTCATTAAATCCCAGGTAACACCAAACATTTGCAATGTTGCAACATTGTTCCAAATGACACTTCTTCTAACATTTCTGCACTGTTGCAAGCAGTGCAGCAATGTTGCCAACAGTGCAGCAATGTTAGAAGAAGTGTCATTTGAAACAATACAGCAACATTTGGTGTTACCTGGGATGTTGTATCAATATTTTGGTACAACAATCAAACAGTGGGAATATGAATATCGGTTGTTGACATGCAACATTTGTTTAATGTACTATACAATCAATGTTTAATGTTATGTTTGAATGTTGAAAAAATGTTAATAAAAAAGAGATTTTTATATTGAATCAACATTTCAGATGTTTATAAAAAATATTTTCTGAATGTTGTTTAGACATGTTCTTGTTTCGTGGGTATCCTGTTTTTTTCTTCTTCCTTCTTGCTTCTCTTTCTCTTTTGTCGCTTTTGTGTTTTTGACCAATCCTTGAATAAAGCAAGACTGCATGCGTAGTGTTTATTAAAAGTTTTTGGTAAAATGTGTTTGTTTGTGTCAGATTTAATATAGGTCAGATGTAGTATGTCAGTTTCAGTAAAGACGTCTATGGCCTAAGTTGCCGCTTGCATATATAAACTCTCTCTATCTTAATATACCAAACCAAATATTTAGTTTTATCAAAGCATAGGCTTAATTATAATTTTTCTTTTTAGTTATTTGTAGTTTACTGTGTTGCTTTGACTGTTTTATCGTTTACCTCCAATGAAGAAAAAATTTACCAACTGTACAAAACGCAGGGTACGGATGATTTGGATCCAAAAACAAGTATGTTTACATGTAATCAGTATGTTCATCATTACACTCAACAGTTGCAGTTGTTAATAAAACATATCATGTATTATTTTCAGGAATGTGGATACAACGAGCCATTTTCGGCACAATGGCTATTACTGGTTGTGTTGTAACTGTGTGTCTTTGCTGTGCACTTTCTAATGTAAAAATACGAATATATTTTTGAAAAACTTTAACTTTTACAGAAAATTTTTCGTTTCTCTTTACAGAACAGCGCACGTTGTGTTATTCCTTGGTTGATTTGGGAAGTTATTGCAATTGTTGGACTCATTCTTAATACAATATTGTACCTCATTGCTAAAGTAAATTAATTGTACTAAATTGTATTAAAATTTGTACATTACACTTGCTATTTCTTTTACAGAAATGGTTAGAAGGCGGTATTGGATTGGCCCAAATTCCATTTGCCGTAAATATATATTTTTTTAAAAAAATTAAATATTTATTAATATATTTATATTTATTTTCTATGACGATATTTTCAGATTTACATTTGGGTGTGCATGTACAGTTATATGCAGGAATTAAAAGGATCATTGCGTATCACCAGAGGCGTGTGATACAATTGTTGACTAGTACTATTATTACAGTTTGTGTTACCTACAGCTTGTTAATTTTTAAGTACAGTAAAAATCCATAATGGTGGAAAGTTTCACTAAAATCACTTTGATAAAAATGTACATCTACGTGCTAAACTTAAATATCATTGCTGTTGCTGTGACATATGTAAACTTATAATCGTAAGAATGTTTATATTCTTGCTATGAATATGTTTTTCTTGTTTATTTTTTTTCAAAGCAATTAATTACTATGTGTGTATCATGTTTTTAAACTACTTTTTATGTACAAAGATAAAAGTGAAAAACTATTCACAAACCAAACCAAATATCATGTACTGATATGTAATAAATATGTAATCTGCTTTTAAAATGTTTAGTATTTATATTTTAAGGTTTAGATCAGGTGAGATCTTAGCACAACACAGTGTGACGATTGATGGAGCTAAGCTTACGATTTCCATTATTGGTAAGTGTTTTCCATTTTCTACAGCTAAATCGATCTCTGAAATTAATCAGAATTTTTCCATTTCTTCTATACCGTACAGATGTATAGAAGAAAAAACTGTACTAATTGGCATTTACAGTTTTCAGACTCTTTCATGTTCATCACCTAAACCTCAGGCGCATGCAGTCCAATGATGTGTCTGTTTGAGCGCATATTTGCATATGGTGTTTAAACCAGTTAAGGTTAGGTTAGCCCGCCACAGGCTAAGAGTGTTTCTTGGAGCAAAATTGTGCTAAGCTGTATAGTTCCATTAACAAATAAAGTTTATTATTTTTATTTTATGTATATATAAAAGCAGGCTTGTTTTTATAGTAATGTCAGAGGCAAAGTGTCGCAGCCTAGGTTCCCACACAAAAAAAATCGCGCAATTCCGTTTTGCGTTTTGCCTCAAAATCGTGCTATTTTATTAAAATTGAAAATTTTTCTAGGTTCCCACATGCAGCAACAACACAGAAAAACCTAGAAAAATTTTTAATTAAAAAAATAATGCAATTTTGACGTCAGTTTTCCGTGCGGAATTCGCGCGATAAAGCGGAAAAATCGCAAGTGAGAACGCAGCTTTATATTTATTAAAAAACAGCGCGCAAATGGCCTCACACCACATTGTCCGCAGGTTCGCCTCCAAGCATAGTCTTGAGTACCAAAATGTGTTTTTTCAGAGTTTTACTGCTGCCAGTTGTCGATAGGTTTTTCTCCAAGTACTCTGATTCTCCCCATCAACTAACAAAGTTCGATTTTCGTTAGAGAAACCCGGGACAAGGGAGAAGAATATTGAAATGGTGAAAGAAAGAAAGGGTACAAAACTCCTAGAGCGGTACATAGTCAAAGTTTATAAGACTGAAAAACATTCTGGCCTAAATCAAAATTAGCCAACCATCTGTTTACTTTCTTTTACTTAATATACGTTACTATTAAGACATGTAAATTTTATTATCCCAACTTGAAAAATTTCTTTCATTATTTTTAATAATAATAAAAATTTAAAAAAAACTCCGTGTGGAGTGTGCAATAAATAATAAAATTAATTTTGTAAGTAAAAACTTACAAAAGCGTAACTACATAATTTTAAAAAAAACACATGTTATGATTGTATATTGTATTCGTACCGTCGCTATACATATAACGTGATCATTAAAAATTTGAATTTCAATGGTATAAAAGTCTACTCTACCATTCTTTCAAAATCATATGACGTATTAAATTCACTTCACGTAGTTTGTTTTGTTTTCGACATGTCTAAGATGTCTTTGGTTGCTTATGCTAACACTGATGATAGTGAGGAAATAAGTGACGCGGAAAGTCGATTACCGACAATTATCAAAGAAAAACGCAAAAAAATTGCTAAAATTACCATTTCTTTACCAGCGGATTTTAAATCGGACTCCGACGACAATGAACCGATCAGAAAAAAGCAGAAATTCCTAGTTCCAACTTTGTTTGCCCGATTGCAAGCATCCGATAGCATATTTCGCAAACCGAAACCAGAAATTGAAATTAAAGCGACAGTGCAACTAAAAAAGGAAACACCTACCGTCAAGTCCTCGAAACTCATCACCCACATATACCACCAATCGGACAATTCAAATTTGCCGTCGAAAAAAGAAATTGATCCGGAAATGTTGGCCGCTTACGAACAAGAAGCGATTCAAATTCAGTTAGAGGAAGCGGAAGAAGCCGCTCGACGAGAACACGATTACGCAGGGCACCTACTTTTCGTTATTTTGTAAAACTGGTCGAAACCGACGAAGAAATGTTGAGGAAGATCCAGGAAAGAGGAAGTTAATTTTATTGATGTGTCTGGTGGGTCAGGAAATTCTAAAGAGAAATGAGATACGCCAACAGGCAAGTGTTAATTGTGCAATTTAAATAATAATAAATTTAATAAATATTAATTTTTATAAGTAAAATTATCTTTATAATTTTGATTTACTGTTTTGCCTAATGTTTTTTCTTGTTTAGATATTCTGCAATATTCTGGAATTATTTCGAACGGGGCAGTGAATAATTTTTTAAATTTATCTACTTGATTCGGTGGCTGCATTTATGTTCAATGTCGAGATGAGTGTAGTATATGATGGAATATTCGAACACAGCAACCCACTTGAATGAATCAAGTAGATAAATTAAAAAAAACAACTTTCTGCTTTTGGGAGCAGCCGAAAGTGGGTAAACTAAAAAAATTAAAAAATAAAAAAACATTTTCTACTTTTTAGTCATAAATCAACTGTTTTGGTTAAAACGTGTCCATTAATTTATGTTTAACAAAAACAATTGATTTAAGACTAAAAAATGGCGGCCCGCAAAAACTTCACACTGGACGAGGGGGTAATCATTCCAAAAAATAGGGACGAGATTTGAAAATCCCAAAAATGTGATGTAGATTTGGTGGATTTGTGGGATCTGAAGTGGATTTGTGGCAGATCGACACTGGATAATGACTGAAAACACAATTCGGACGCCATCTGGTGGCCGAATTTCGAAGTCAATGAAACGATCTATACGATCTAAACAGGAAAATGCAAATAAAAAAACTTTTTGCGATTCAGATGCAAAAACAAACTATAGAAATGTTCAGCATCAAATGGGCCATCTTTAGAGATGCAGAATATTATATTTCACCAACTATTAGTCCCAAAACAAACTTGCTATTTTTTAATAGCTGAAAACGCAATTCGGGCACCATTTGCAATATGATGTCATACTGATGTCATCCAACACTCGCTTATAAACCAATCACAGATGGGTTAGAAGGAAAAAAGGAAGGAAAGTGAAGTTAAAAGAAAATGGGTAATAAAAAATGAAAAAGTTAATAGATGCAATACAATTTTATAGCCAGACACAAAATCTATTTTGGATGGTTGGTTTGCCAAAATTTGTTCCAGTTTCCAGCTTATTGGTTGTTCTAAAATTGTAGTTATAGTGGGTAATTGGTAGAACGAAGTAAACAAGCTGTGCCTGTTTACATTTATTAGTTACCGTATTTTTTGGTTCTGACAAGAGTTTTTTGTTTTGTTTAAAAGAATGACCCGTTTAGGTCTGTGGGTCGATATATTGTACTTGTGACGATCCGATATTCGGGGAAATTACCAAGTGATAATAACCTCATAATATCGACTAAATCACTAACAGCTACGCAAGATTTGGAAGTGATAACTCGGGGTGTGAAATTGTACGGAAACTCACAGGGAAATATACAACATAGCTTATCAAAACATGACAATTAATATTTTATTTACAGTACTCTGACAAACGGGTACTTATATAAACTAGCAAGTTACCCGTTACTACGTAACTTGAAAACTTCTCAAACACCCACATCTATGATTTCCCAAGAAATCCCGTTTAATCCGTCAATAACCCGTGAAATCCGATCACCAACAACCTATTAAACCCGCGAAATCACCACGTAATCACCAAAATCCCGTAAATATCATTAAAATCCCGTAAAAAGCACTAAAATCCCGTCAAATCATCAAAATCCCGTCACCAATGACCCGTGAAATCCCGTTTAACACGGAAAATTACCCGTGGATTCTGATCAAATCCCATCCTGTTAAAGATATGATCCAAGATTATTATTATCCATCATCATCAATAACCTAAGCCAGCATAAGTTACTCATTACTAAAAACTTCTCAAACACTCGTGATTTCCCGTGAAATCCTGTTTAACCCGTCAATAACCTGTGAAATCCGATCACCAACAACCCGCAAAATCACCATGAAATCACCAAAATCCCATACAAATCATTACAATCCCGTAGAAATCATTAAATTTCCGTAAAAATCATTAAAATCTTGTAAAAATTATTAAAATCCCGTAAAAATTATTAAAAGTCCCTAAAATTTATAAAAATCCTGTAAAATTTATAAAAATCCCGTAAAATTTATAAAAATCCCGTAAGATTTATAAAAATCCCGTAAAATTTATAAAAATCCCGTAAGATTTATAAAATCCCGTAAAATTTATAAAAATCCCGTAAAATTTATAAAAATCTCGTATAATTTATAAAAATCCCGTGAAAACTATTAAAATCCCATAAAAATAATTAAAACTCGTAAAAATCATTAAAATCCTGTAAAATCACCAAAATTCCGTCACCAATGACCCTTGAAATCCCGTAAAATCACCCATGGATTCCGATCAAATCCCATCCTGTGATTCCGATCAAATCCCATGTAGACCGTGGAATCCCGTCGTCATCAATAACCCAGCCAATCGCGTTGAATGCTGTTAAAAAACCGGTGCGCCATCTGCCGTTGGTTACAAATATTGCTAAAGGCTTCGGACACCAACGACAAATTATATTATGATGATGATGATGATGATATGAAGCCAGGAATAATATATTATCGAACAGAGATATAATAATAACTAGTGATGGGTGAGCCTGGATGGTATATGAATCTGAACATCTATGCTTGAGTCTGGTTCATTAGCTGTCATTCCTGGGTTCCTGAATGGGTTCTATCGTGGTATGGAGAAGAATCAATCCGACTAACGGTTGACTTTTACTGTATTCGTCACAAGGTTTGGGCCAACATTGCCAATTGACAATGTGTCCCAGACTGATGACTAACGGGGCTCTGGCCACATAACAAGAGTACCGACTAACAAGACAATACGATATCATAAATACCGTATACAAGAGTTGAGTGGGGTGTCGCGTGGGTCGAGTGGCCCACTTGGCCTTCATCCTTATAATCTGACACGCCGCATTGCGACAAACACGTTAGTAGATCAATATCTGACATAAATTAGAGTGGTCACGATAACTGGCATGTCCAGAACTAAACAACTACCGCTCTCCGATGTGTCACAACATAATGTCATCACTACGTTCGTATTCGCGGTACATAGGCTTTCATAACATGAATGCTATGGCTCACTACGGTCTTTACGGTTGTTGCACCTGGCGGTTCGAGAGTCTTAAAAAGGCGTTCTGAAACCATATCAACTAGATAACTTTGAACATAATATTAGTATATCTTAAAGGGTAATTGTATCTGGGACAAATAGAGCCTTTTTATAGTGGTCGCTCTCTTGGTGGTCAGCCTGCTTCCAATTGAACAGCAGTATGACCATTAGAGGCGGGCACTATCGACTTAGCGATGACCGGCACGAAGTTGGGCCAATCGGTACAACTTCCTGCCAGAGTCCACATGAACTCTGCTTGACCGGGGTCAAGGGTCATCTACATAAACTAGGAAAATAGGTCGCAAGTGCGATCAATCTCCAATCTGCGATCAATTCTTTACAACACTTTCCCTAATAAATAATACTCAGGTGTAATACCACAAGCGCTAGTGTGATTGTCGAAATAAGCTTGTAATAATGAATTTTTTTACTCGGTAGAAATCACGAGTGCATCAAAAATTGCGACCTGTATAAATCACGAGTGCTCGCAGGGCACGAGTGGTTTATTCTGGTCGCAATTTTTAGATGCACGAGTGGTTTTACCAATGAGTAAAAAAATGAATGGTTGCAAGCTGTTTTGACAATCACTAGCGCGAGTGGTATTCGGGAAGAGAATCTAACGAGAAAAACTACAACAACAACAAATCTATATCTATATTTCTCAAAGGACTTCACGATATTTCGCGAGATTCCACGGGATTTTATGGGATTCCACGAGATTTCATGCGATTCCACGAGATTTTATGGGATTCCACGAGATTTTATGGGATTCCACGAGATTTTGCGAGATTCCACGGGATTTCATGGAATTCCACGAGATTTTGCGAGATTCCACGGGATTTCATGAAATTCCACGAAATTTTACGAGATTTTACGGGATTTCACGAGATTCACGGGATTTTAACTAAATATCTAAGCAAATGTAAATCCTGTGGAATCCCGTAAAATCTCGCGAAATCTCGCGGAATCTCGTAAAATCTTGAGGAATCTTGTAGAATCCAGTGAAACATCGCGCCATTGCCATTTTGGAATTGGGGTGGAGTGGCTCGCTCTGACGGCTACTTGTTGCAGAAGTGGATAAAACATAAATTTATTTTCGGATATTTTGCATGGTGCTCAATAATCAAAACAATAGGCGCGCCAACCAATGAAATTCGACTAGAAATTCGAATTCAACCAATCCGCGCCTACGCTCTAGTCGATAGTTTTCACAAGTTAGATTCTCACTTTTATACGTGAGAAATCATCCAATGTGTAAATAATAATACACAAATATTATTATTTATCATAACTCAATAGATACACATCCTTATAAGAATGATTTACTAATCAAACTAAGATAATCAATTATTAGACCAAGAGCAGGTAGAATAACTAACTGGGATTTGAGTTTGGCGCGGACAAACCGTCAGCGCCACCTAGTGCTAAAATAATAAGTTGTTTGTTTCTGATTTTTGACCGTCACATACTTTATGAAGAGCAATGAAATAAGGGAAGTATATAGTAGGTATGAAGTGCGGATGTTAAAGTTATACCTTGTAAGTTGTATGTACGAAAGGGTAGCTTCCGGTCGACACGCAAATGGTTGACAGAATATTTAGTAGACACGCATTTGGTCGACACGCAAATGGTCAACATGACATGGTGCGCATTTGGTCGACACCCAAATGGTCGACACGCAAATGGTCGACATGCCATGGCGAACATCCAGTCGACACTCACATGGTCGACACGCAAATAGTCGACAGCAAATGGTCGATACATTTGATTATTTTATTTAGAACAAAAAGTTGAATTGTAAAAAAAACTTAATTATAATGCAAAAAAAATTAAATCAAATTGAAAAAAATGAAATCATAAAATATATATGTAAATGTATATAATAAATTTTAGTTGGAAATAAAAATTTATGCATTTTTACTTTTTCAATTTGAATTGACAAAAAGAAAAATTGAAAAAGTAAAAATGCATATTTTTATATCCAACTGAAATTTATATACACGTATACGTATATATTTTATGATTTCATTTTTTTCAATTTGATTTTAATTTTTTTGCATTATAATTTAAGTTTTTTTGCAATTCAACTTTTTGTTCTAAATAAAATAATCAAATGTGTCGACCATTTGCGTGTCGACCATGTGAGTGTCGACTGGATGTGCGCCATGGCATGTCGACCATATGGGTATCGACCATTTGCGTGTCGACCATATGGGTATCGACCATTTGCGTGTCGACCAAATGCGCGTTTTCTGCAAATGTCGACTATTTGCGTGTCGACCATTTGCGTGTCGACCGCATGCGGCCACCCCAGTTGTATTTAACTATATTTTTTCTAAGTCTAAGAAATTATAATAGTAATTAAGTTCTTAATTAAATCAACATTCAGCAATCAAAGAAATATATATGTTAACATATAACGTACAGTATATTGCGTACAGGAAATTAAAATTTTCAATGGTGACGTTACGCCTACTGTTAAAAATTTGAATTTTCTGTGCTGTAAAAGCTGCTAATACAGTACCATTGTTTCAGTTCTTTCACCGTTTCACGTTTACGTGGTTTGTTTGCTTTCGACATGTCTTTGGTTGCGTATAGTAACACCGATAGCGATAGCGTGGAAAGTGTTGTGGAAAGCCGATTGCCGACAATTCTCAAAGAAAAAAAGCAAAAAAAGTACGAAAATGACCATTCTTTACCGACAGATTTCGAATCTGATTCCGACGAAAATGAACCGATCAGAAAAAAGCAAAAAAGACTAGCGCCTGGCGAAACAACTCTGTTTGCTCTGCTACCGGCACCCAGAATCATGCCGATTCAGAAACTATTCATACCAGATAGCGTATTGCGCAAACCGAAGCGAAAAATTAAAATTAAAGCGGAAGTTCAATCAGAAAAAGAAACACCTACCGTCAAAATTAGCGACAACGATGATGAAATCCGGTTCCGTCAAAATTAGCGACAACAGTGATCCAAGTAGGAGCGTGACAATATGACACACATCTCGAAAGTTGACTTTAGTTTTCAAGATTGAATGCACCTATTGACACTACGACCACTTTAGATTTTTACTTTTAATTTAATAAAAAAAAATAATGTACACAAAATAAGCAATTTATACTCGGAACATGTATTGATATAACTACAACCTCTCAAAAATCAAATCCACAACTGCAACTTTTATATTATACACCACACAAATTTGGGCAATTTTTTAGTGGATAAAATGTACAGAACAAGGAATGTGTGAAACCAACAAAAAAACATATACAACCAAATCACAAATACATTATAATCAATTTAACAACTTTACAACCATGCAAAAGCCAGTAAAATTTCACTGAGTATTCATTTTCATTATTCATAATTCCCACTTAAAGAAAATCATCATCAATTTTCATTATCCCCCTGCACAAAATGTTTTCATCTTGTTTTTCTAAACTTTAACCATTTAAAAAATCATTTTAAAAAAAATGCATTATATCCCCTCATTATTAAGCACCAGCTAAAAAAAGACATTTATTGCATGTATAGTGTTAAAAATTAAAAATAACTGATTATCAAACTGCTAGTTATATATATATATGATTCTTTGTACAAGATTGGGTAGGTATATTTTATATACAATTCATTTTCAAAGTGGCATCAAATATAAAAGCTAAATTAAACAATCTTTGGCATGGTCTTTGAATTGGTGCTTATATTCACTTGTTATTTCATTAAAAAAATTATTTGAATCTATAAATTAATTAAAAACAACACTAAAGATGAAACCATGTTTCTCTTTAGATATGTACATTGCTTTCGGTAAAAGTCGCCGTGTTTATGGTAGGTATTCTATGTAGTTCTGAGGAATCAATCCTGTTTTACCGTTTAACGTGCCTTCGACCCAACCCGGCTCCCGAGAAGGCCGAACTGGAAACATACAAAAAAAAAAATCATGTCAACACATAAAAGGTTTTCCACTTATATTTTCTGTATTACTCCTCTTTTTGTAGTCGGTATAAAACGAGTTTTTACAGCAAGTAAATTCAGTTATACGGCCACCAGTGTTTCAGTGCCACCAGTATTTGATATGGTAAGTAAATTTTTACTTTTACGGGGATACAGGTAGAACCTCACTTAACGAACACTGTTTTTAAAGAATTTACGACATCAAAAACTTTATGACTGAATAATGTTCCCCATCTCTTAAAATAGGCGAAATGATTTTTATTTATTTTTAAAAGTTTCCAGAACACATTCATAAAAATCATTTTGTAACCCAAACAGCTTATTTGAGCTTGGTGAGACACATTGTTGGCCACTGCTGGCAGGGCACTGTTTCTGATATCACAGCTTACGTCACAACTAGTAACAATCGCAAAATTCTCGATTTGGTCTCACTTTTATCTTTTGTCGTCTGCTCGTTTTCACAATTTCCACACTGAGTTTAACCCCAAAAATATTTTTGAAAAATCTCTTAAAAATTATTTAAGGGTTTTAAACAATGCTCGATCCAGTGGACCAATCAAAAACGTGATGTCGTTAATGAATTTTCAGTTTGACAAACGTTTTTGGGGTTCGTTATACTGTCGTTCGTTAAATTGTGGTTCTACCTGTACCACAAAAAGCACGATAACGCAAAACTATTTCTTTAGTAAATTTTATTGTTTATTTAGTAGTTATGGCCTACCATTAGTAATTATTTGGTTGGGCTCAAATGATAGTTCAGATTCATTCTCTCCTTCGCAGTGATACAAAGTACGAACAGTTCTGCAATATTTCAAAAAATTCAAATGTTATTGGACCTTATTTTGGACAATTTTGGACCTTATTATAAACACATTAAAATATTTAGTATATTCTTACTTAATTAACTAATTGATTAATAATCAAATGCTATTAATAAATTATTGAACCAAGCTCACCTGAGATTTGGTGAACCTTGGGTTAGTGAATAAGTGCTCAAACTTGAACATACAGAGAGCCTAAAACCCAAAATTACATGCAGAGTTATAAAAAGAAAAAAAGTTCTACTTAAGAATTACTACTAATACATAAGGTGCATTCAAAAACTAAAACTCGTCAAAGATGAGTTTTGCGTGTGGTTAGTTTTGTGTGTGTTTTGTGTATAATTCTGAGTGTGAAAATCTGAGGCACGTTTTAGCTAAGTTTTAGCTAAGTTTTAGCTTCTGCCATGACTTGAAGCAGTCATGTGACTTCTAAAACAAATGGCACAGATCTAACTCTAGAGTTAGATGCTGCGCAGACGAGTGCGCAATTGTAAGACAACTCGTGTCGTAAAACGCTGGTATTGTAGCGTTTCATAAAACGCGCATGCACGTGCGTTTCTTGGCCTAAACGTTTCCAAAAATGACGACATTTCTGGAAACGAAATGAGGGAAACGACTGAAACATGAAAATGTTTTAGGTCCTGAATGCACCTATAGAAAATCATGCCACAAAATAAAACACAAACAATTACCGTAAATCCTGTAATAGAGCAACAAAATGCCCAAACTAATTGCAATGATGCCCTTTTAGATGACAAAAATTGACCCTCTTTCCAGAAAAGTGCATCTTTAAGTTACAAAAATTCACTTTTCTATGAATGGGCAAAAATGCACTTTATTGTAAATGTGCACTTTTTAATGAAGACATGAATCTTTACTGAAGAAAATGCATTTTCCAAGTGCAGACAATGCACTTTTTGGAGAAATATGGCTAATATGCCAACACAGCTTCTTTTTTTAGGTATAAAGATGACCTTTTTACATAATAAAATTAATAAAAAAGGATTATTATAAAAAAGATACATTTTTCTGATAAATTTTTTAGACCCAAATAAAAATCTTTTTTAAAAAAATACTTTTCTTTAGAGAAAAAAATTCTTTTTGTAGTGCATCATGCCCCTATTTATACTAATACAATTCTATCAGTGGATTTTCACAGTCACTTACGATGGAGCCAAAATGGAATCCACGGAATGTCTTTTCTTCACGTTAGAAAGACTTAATATATATACATAAAAAAAAAAAACATTAATATGAAGCCATTTTTAAAGTCTAATTTAATTTCTCACATGTGTTCCGAAGGCCGGTAACTACTTGAAGATAGTAAACCTAATTTGCCACTACTCGAAGGCGAACTATTAGGCGAGTGGCGGTTGTTTAGCTCTCTAGATGATCTAGAGTTAACCGATTCAGTACTGCTACTGCTGTTTGAACCCAAGTTGTGGTTTCCATCTTGACCTACAGAAAAAAAAATATCATTAAAATTAATTTTTTTTTTTTTTAAAGATTGATTGTTTACAGATAGGATTGAAAATGACTAAAGGTTTGACACGGGCTGTTTTTTGTCTAGAAGGAACGACTGGGGTTTGTGGTGCTGCGGTGAGTGACGTTGGAATGCCCAATGTGTTGACACTCATAGGTAATTCTGTGTTGTAGGTTGTAACCACCGCCTGAAATGTTAAAGGTAAATTAATGTTTTATTTAAGTTTTATTTTTGTTTTTATTTAGTTTATTCAGTAGTGACGTAACACTGGTATAAACTAACAATCAACGAGTCAACAACTCCAAGCAAAATTGCATTATTTATTAAATATCAATTTTGCCAAATTTTTTCGAATATCTAAAATTTATCAAATTTTAAAGAGAATTCTCAAAATTTGTCAAAATTTATCAAAAATATCTTAAATTTGAAATTTAGCACAATTTGAGTTGAAGTTTGGTTTGAAATTAAGCACAATTTGAGTTGAGGTTTGGTTTGAAATTTAGCACAATTTGAGTTGAAGTTTGGTTTGAAATTTAGCCCAATTTAAAGTTTGGTTTGAAATTTAGCACAATTTGAGTTGAAATTTACCAAAAATATCTCAAATTAAGTTGAAATTTACCAAAATATCTTAAATTGGGTTGAAATTTACCAAAAATAACTCGAATTGGGTTAAAATTAATCAAAAATTTAACATATATTATTAAACAAAAATGACCAAATTCATCACAAATCATACAAATAAATTTTAAGGCGGCCCATTTGTTACGCCACTGATATTCCTGGCTATCATACATGCGATACAGGTTGCTTTGTTGAAAATGAATTATGTGGCTTCGGCGGTTGTGCAGAATTAGCATTCGCCGCAGGTTTAGTCGGACTCGTGTCCGGTTTCGTGAGATCAGCCTCATTCGGCGTAGTCTTCAATATCTTTTCACAATTTTCTATCATTATCTCTACAACTATATTGCAAAATTTTATCTCCATTATTGCAGCAACACTTTCCTCTTCCGGACGCAGCAAAGTGGGGCCAAAACAAACTCCCAAGTTAGACACCGTCATCAAATTTTTTTCGCATCTTGATGAAACACTAAAAAAAAAACAAACATTAAATAACATATATAAATAAATGGATGATTTTTATTTATATATAAATAAAATATTATTATATATATATTTTTTTTACTTTTTCAAGTGCTGTATTAAAATATCTAACATTTCAATGTTTAGTTTTGGTAATTGGTGCACGTAGTAATGAACGTGATTGATTCTTTGTGTACAACTTTCTAGTTCTGTAATTAAAATTATAGTGTGACTTGACATAAACAATGGCCAGTCTATTATTTGTATTACTTGCTGCTGCTATGAACTTTTCGTGTAAGTTGAATGTCATTAATGGCTCGGGTAAATTTCTAAAATAAGTTTTCAGGGCACTGGTAATCGTTTTGTTTTCCCATTCTAGCACATCGTCAAAATTGAGTTTCTCGGCTTTTCGTCTATCTGCAAATTTTAACATTCAAAATTATAAATTTTTTCAAGGTTTTTTTTCTTTTAAAAAAAGGGACAAAGCAAAGTAATTTTATGCTTAGTGTAAAACCTATTGGTACCTAGAAAACATTAAGACTTTTATCCCAAGAAATTGATTTTTAGACAAACTATGCAGTTCTTATATGCACTTTTTAGGTTAAAAATAAACCAAAAAATTGATCTCTTAAGCAAAGCCCACATTATTTAATAGAAAAAATTAAACTTTTAAGCATAAAAAATCCTCAAATAGGCTCAAATGCTCAAAAAGACATTTTTAAACACAAAAAAAAAAAAAACTATTTATCTCATTGCTATTTTTTAGACGTAAAACCGTATTTTTTTGTTGCAAAATTGTATTTTTTTGTCAAAATTTGACCTTTTAACCATATAAAAATCAATATTTACTTGCCCAAATACAATTTTAAAGAACAAATATCTATTTTTAGACCAAAAAAATTACCTTTTAAGACATAAACTTCACTAAATGCAAAATGCACCTTTACATTTAATAAAAATAAACCAAAAAAATAATTTTTCTGTGCCACGAGGATGCATAATACCTCTAAAACATTATAAAAATGTTCTCACCTAATCCCATTTGTATTAACTTGTTCACTTTAGAACTCACTCCAACGAGCCTATATAACCCTTGGTCATCCAAACCTACAAAATAACCACAAAATTATTTCCAAATTAATTTTCTTTGTATAAAAAAAAAAAAAAAAAAAATCCCAACCTCTGTTCTCTAACACAGATATACATGTCTTTACAAATGAAAATCCAACGTCATCAAGAAGCGATTCGTCAGCTTTCGGATTTTTCCCAATGGGAATTGAATAGGTCTGCAAGTTAATGAAATTCACTCATTCATTATTAACTCATTTCATTTGCTGGAGTGTCATCACTTTACTCACTGGTTCTTTACCATCCATGGCGTCCAACCATAATTTACGGTCTTCTTCGGATAATGCTTGGAGAGTGATTACACCCGGACTGGAAAATGAACTAACCAAAATTAACATCCTTTATGGAAATTTAATACGGTTATGTAAGGGAAATTTACCGGTCTGCAGTGATATCAAAACAGAATCGCTTTTCAATAGATTCGGTTGATCGCCGAACGCATGATTTAAGCATTAATGAATCGGTTCCAGTCTGTTAATAAACAATTAATATAATTAATAGATGAATAATGTAAAAAAAAAATTATCAGTGGCGTAACCTACCACCTCAGTAGTCATGTTGCGTGATATTTAACCAAAAGTTTCTCAAATTAATGAAATTCATCAAATATTTGTCTAAATTCCACTAAATTTTCTCAATTTTTGAAATTCTTCAAAACATAATTTTCTCAGATTTATTGAAAGTCTTAAAACATTTGTTGATATTCAACAAATTTTTTCAAATAATTAAAATTCATCAACTTTTACTCAAAAATTTGTCTCAAATTGTGAAAAAATCACTCCGAAATATGTCTCAATATATCATAATTTTTTTTTTAAATTTAGTCGAAATTGATCGAAAATTTATCAGATTATCTCATAATTATTTTGTAAAAATTTATCACAATAAAATTTATCTAATAAAAATTATTTTAAAACAAGATCCACTTAGTAATTATTACGCCACTGATAACAAGAATAAATCTTACAATTTTTGCAGTTGTTTGTGTATATGGAATCATAGTAAGAATCTTACTCTGTTTTTGATACAAACAATAGTGTTTAATCCATGCTGTTGTACCAAATGCTTCTGCAAAACCATAAAAAAAAAAAAAACTCGATTAAACATTACCATAAACTAATTTTCATATTTTAAAATAATAATAATAACATAAATAAATTAAAATAAAAAAAAATAAAATAAAATAAAAAAACCAAAGAAATTAAAAGAGCCTCCTTACTCTTTTCCATTAGAAATAAATATCCCTGTCTCGTGTAATTTTTATTTAGACACCCTGGATCTTGACCTTTCTGTAATTTATTTAAAAAATATCTTAGTTAATGTATTTAAATATTTAAGACAAGTGTAAGCTTGAGTATACCGTTTTCCGAACTTCCAACATTTTATTCATAAGTGATTCTGTTTCAGTTCTTGTAGAATTAAAGTTTTCTCTTGTCTAAATTATAAATAAAATTAACAAAATTATAAAAATAAAAAAAATAATAATAAAATAAAAAAACAAAAAAAAACAAACCTTTTGCAGCCTAACTTGCAACTCTAACATAAAGGGTTTGAAATCTTTAGCAACCTCATGCCCTTGATGATAAAATGTCAACCAACCGTACATGAATCCTAACACCTAATAGAAAATTGTATAGGTTTGAGTTTTGACATCACAAATTGATCCACTTTGTTATTTCATATAATAAGGAGGCATGAAAACAAATGTCAACAACTAAATAAAATGTGCTAAAACGAATATGGTGCCATGAATAAAGCAAATATAGTGAGCTACAGATCACCAGCTGAGATGCAACGGTCATTTAAACATATATAAGTAATATCTAAATGCTTTTAACATATGTTTAAATGGATTTTAGAACCCAGCTAGTGTTGGGCCCGCCAACAAACCAATTATTGTGATTAAATTTTGTAAAATAATACAAAATTTACATTTAGCTAATTGTAGCTATCACTAACTTCTGCTAAAACAAAGTTAAAATTTGTTAGTTTTCGTTAATGTTTGCCAATTTTAAATGGTTTTAACTTATGTTTTGCTCATTTTAAATATTTCTTACTATTTTCACTAATATTTTGCCAATTTTAAATGGTTTTAACTTATGTTTTGCTCATTTTAAATATTTCTTACTATTTTCACTAATATTTTGCCAAATTTTGTTATTTTTGCTAATTTGAGATATTTCTTACTTTTTTTTGCTAACTTTAAATGTTTTCACTAAAATGTTGCTAATTTTAGATGTGTTTCACTAATACTGTGCTAGTTTAGATAATTTTCACTAATACGTATTCCCTCGGAAAGAACAGCATTCCGGATAATGGCGAGTCAGACCAGCATTTTGTCCATTTGATTATTAATTGACCAGTTCTCTATTTGTCAAAAACTGGTCAGACTCGTAATTACCGGCATGCCGTTGTTTCCGAGAGAATACGGTATTTTGCAACAGAAAAGAAATAATTTTTTTGTGCAAAATTTCTTCAGCGAGCCCAAACTGCTAGAAATCATTCATCCAACATTACCGTCTCTACAAATTCGAATTTCTTCCTTTCCTGGACTTCTTGAAGCAGAAACACGTATCTTAATGATGCCTTTTGAAAATCTAACTGTTCCATTCCTATATTAGCATCTGACTGTAAAAAAATAAATAAATAAATAAAATAAAATAAAATAATAATAAATAATGACAATTTTCAATTGAATTCCAATCAATATTCACACCCAATTTTTTTAAAAGGTAATAAATGACAAAAGAAAATAGCAATCATTTTCCTAGACAACAAAAGATGAGCTACAGCTAAAAATAGCCACATTAATTGAAAAGTCAACGAAACCCAAGAAACTGTGCCAAAATCCTTTTCCCCCACAATTTTTCTCTCAACAAAAAAATCACAAAATATCAGAAAAAAAATTTTCACCTTCCGCATTTTGTGTCATACAGTAATAATAATAATAAAAAAAAAATTAAACTCACTCAACCAAATAATGTCATTCAAGCCATTCATTAATAAACACACCGATAAGGAAACATTCCACCTCTAAACGCCGTCTCGGTTTAATTATTCACCTTATATCAGTCAACGATCTCAGAATAATTACATAACCGCATAATTTCACCATTAAAACAACAAAATATCCACTTTTACGACTAAAAATAAAAATACACACAAAACTAACCCCTTAACACATGAATGCCATGCAGCGAAGCGACAAAGCAAATATCAGTGTCCCCAAAAAAAACAACACCCAAAATCGATTTTCCAACGTATCAAACTAAAAATAAACATCTTAATTTCCATATTCCGAAAATTAAATTTTCAAAAATATCGGAAATTCGTGTACAAAATGATCATTTTTACCTCGCGCACATCCCGACACGAGCAGCCTCCATCTTGAGTCTGATCACCCCATTGAACGCTGGTTGTGATGTCACGGATTGTTAATTTATTATGGAAATGAAGCCCTTACTTTTATTGCACTGCTCATATTTTATTTATGCGTAAATGTAGGAAGTGCTAGTATTTTATTAGCGATAATTTTTTTTCCTTGCTTAATTCGGTATAATTTGAGAGAGCAGGAGCTGATCGATAAAATGAACCTTAGTGAACTCGAAGATCGTGACATGTTGTGATAGATTAATTATTAACGGTTTGAGTTGTTTAAAGTGAAATTGTTTTTCGAAGTTGTGGTGATATACCTAGTTGAGAAAATCATTTTTTTTGTTGTTTATTTATTGATATGAAATTATAAATACTTTTTTAATCACTGTTTTTTATCTTAAAATTTGGTGGTTATTTGGAATAGATAAGTAACGGCGACTTAATCAAATAGAATGTGAAATAGAAACCGTTAATAGTTAAATTTGTTATGAAACTCCTCACCTCCAACATTTATATATACGCGTATTAGATGTATAAAAATGTTGGAAGTGAGGAGTTTCAAAACAGTGCGATGATGGAACAACTTTGTTGATTTTATTTAAATTTGTTAATAGTTGAAATTCAAAAAATATTGATTGTATGCAAAATTTCAGAGATTTTGTGATTTCAGTGTTGATTTCATGATGTCAATAAATTTTTTAAAGAATTTAGAACGAATTTCGAAATGATTTTGAAGATAGGATTTCAAGAATTGATGAGATTTAAAAAAAAATTCTCAAAATTATTATTCTCAAAACTTCTTACAAATTTCCTAAACTCATAAAAAAATCCTCAAAATTTGATGATTACTAGACCCCGGATATTTATGCGCATAAAATATTTTTAATTTGATGCGCATAAAATATGCCCAAGAAATTCCAATTTATGCAATAAGAAATAGCAAAATATGCAAAAATTAAAATCTAAAAATGGTTGAATTTGGTGAAAATCGGTAAAAAAATTTTTAATTTGGTTTAATACTATGCAAATTTTTTTAATTTGCCAAATTTAGTTTTTATAAATTTTTGGTCGAATTTGGCAAAATATGCATTTATCCAGGCTTTAATTATTACCAAGAATTTCACAATTTAAATGTTTTAATGGCAATTTAAACATTTAAATTATTGTAAATTGAAGTGATTCGCATTGAAATAGGCGTTTTATACAAGAATTTCATAAATAATTGATAGTTTGCCGCAGCTACTTTTCCCTTATAAAACCCTCGGTATAGCTATAATTATAATGAAATACTCATAATTCTAATTTATTTTAAAAAAATTTCTCAAGATTCCATTCCAGGGAAACCTAAAGAATAAACTGTTACCGTATTCCCTCGGAAACAATGGCATGCTGGATAATAGCGAGTCTGACCAGGGTGCCTAATAATTCGAATTATCCGGCATGCTGGATAAAGTGAGTATTATGTTTTATGGCACTGATCCGAATTTTACGGCATTTTACGGAAAAATAAAGTTGTCTACTTGTCAAAAACTGGTCAGACTCACCTTTACCGGCATGCCATTGTTTCCGAGGGAATACGGTACTTAGACTTATTTTTCTCAAATACTTGTATTACATTTTAAAAATATTTTTAGGTTTGCAAAACTTCCTGAGATTTCGTAGATTTGTCAATCCCTAATCTAAGACATTCTAGATTTCAATCACGCTATACCCCCTAGTGTTTTACGTACCTCTTGTAATGTGTTTTCATTCTTTTTTGTCGTTAGATTAGCATGTTTCTCGATCGATTGGCAGAATTTTGCAGTTTGTTTATCAAATTTCTTCTTCCCATGCTAAAAAAATAAAATATTCAAAAAAATAAATAAGTAAATAAGAAAAACATTTTTATTTTTTTTATCAAGTGATTTGCAGAATAGTGATATACACCAGATCACGCCACTTTATTATACTATCTAAACATATCAGACATGTCACTTTTTAAAAATTTGGAAAATGTTGATGCCTGTAAGGAATCTGTCATTAACAACTTGAATCATAAAAAATAAAAAAATCCCCCAAAAAAAGATGTCCAGGTCTTTAAATTAATCAAAATACCATTAACCTACTTAACATTCATTTAAAAAAAAGTTTAAAACTTATAATCATCCAGCTCACTTTCATTTTATCAAATGTCCTGTGAAATGAAATTTATGAGGTCCTTCATCCAAAATGAAAAATTAACGAATTGTAGATACATGATCCTGACATTGGCGACATTGGTTACATATTTTTAAAAATATACTTTAATTACTTCCTGGCTTGATGATGATGATACTGTCTGGTTGTGTCAACACTTTGAATGTCAAAAAGGTCAGTGACATTTATTTTATTTTTTTACTTTTTTTGGATGACCCGTATATAAAAGTTTAATTATTATTTTTTTTTGGTTGTTTAAAAATTAATACGATTTTTATGGTTAAAATCACGCACCTTGACACTTCCTATATGTTCCTTTCGAAACTGTTCGAGCGGATGAACGAATTGATCGTATGCTCGTTCAAGCTGTTAAACGAAAAAATTTAGTAAGTTTAATATAAAAATTAACTTTTTTCGTGATGTTTAGATACATTTAAAAAAAAAATTATAACAAGTGGTCGAGGTTGATTTTGTATGTATTAAGGGCATTTTTGCACGTTTTGAACCATAATTGAACCTGAAGTTGTACATTTTCAACATAGAAAATGCATAATTTTAAATAATTTAATTTTAGCATTAACAATGCATTTTCATGCTTGAAAAAGGCATTTTTGTTCAAAATGATGATTTTTTTAAGCAAAATGCATTTATCCTTCTAAAAAAGACATTTTTGGCCTAAAAATGCACAAAATTATGATTTTTAAACGGACATTTTTGGCCTAAAAAGGTTCTAGAAGGTCAATTTTTTGTTCAAATGATTTTTTCGCCCATTTTTGCATCTAAAAATTTCATTTTTATAAATAAGGTCAACTTTTGCATTTAATAGATGCATTTTTGTGAGCAAAAATAAATCAACATTTTCTAGAAAATTTTTAGTCTAAAAATCAGTTGTTTTTTTTCTTTTTGCTACTGAAAATGTCAATTTATAGCAAGTTCTTGTTACAATGCTGTAATTTCATATTTTTCATTAAAAAAAATAGAAAACTAAAAAAAAAATATATATATATATATATTATTCTTAAATTCCAACATTACCATCCGATCCCGCTCGTCTTCGATTCCATGAATAAGTTTACCAAATTCCATTAACGACACCGCTAAAAAAAATAAAATAAGTAAACAAGCTCCAAAAATCCTAAAAATAACCCAAAACAAACCTATTTCAATTTCATCATCCGTTTGTGTTGTTCCGATACATTCCAACTTAAAATTAATCAAATTTGTTGCAAAATTCCTCTGAGTCTTCGACAAATCTAAAAAAATAAAAATAATCACAACGTTACTAAAATACCAAATTTATCACCTATTATTCATATCTAACCCTAATCCCTTTACCACCTCAATCTTTTGATTAAAATATAATTAAAAATACAAGAAAAAAAAAAAAAAAAAAAAACAAGGATGATTTTTTTTCCCTTAACAGGAAAAGAAACTGATTGTAACTTCTTACAGGAAATGACTTTCATCTTTAATATATATAATATATACCACAAAAAACAGGCAAAAATCCCCAATAAAAATTTACTATTATTTTCTCCACCTTTACATAATTTCAGTATCACTTTCCTTATTCTATTCCTGCACCTAATTTCCTGTTCTATTCTTATATTTCCCACTTGATTAAAACAAACATCTCATTTCAAGAGCACAAATAGGAGTGCCTCGATAACTTCGAAAACTACACTTACACAATTTATAGCATGGACATTTTATGCGACCAGGATTGTACATCGAAAACTCTTGGAACTAGAATAACTGCCAATACTTATACAGATTTAATATGTATGTGTATGGCCTAAGTTGCAGCTTGCATCTATAAACTTAATTCTATCTATCTATCAATACTTATTACAATTAATTCATATGCAGTAAAGACATTTGAATATGCCATAATGACTTATTTTTAATCGTAAAATACCTTTCTGGTCTTTTCTGGTCTTCTCTGGTCGTCTTTACGAAGTTTTAAAATACTTATACTACGTATTGCTTCAAACGTGAATAGATCCGTAAAGGATAATATAAAGACGTGTATGACCTAAGTTGCCACTTGCGTTTATAAACATAATTCTATCTATCAATACTATTACAATTAATTCACACCATAATGATTTATTTTTAATTGTAAAGTACCTTTCCGGTCTTCTCTGGTCAACTTTAATAACAACCGTAATAACGGATTGAGGATACCAAGTTTAAAGTACTTATACTGTGTGCTTCGAAATGGATTTACAACTTGAATAGATCCGTAAAAGATAGTATATTAGATTACAGGATACACCTCTTAAAAAATTCTATTTTTCCCAATTTCCCCTCTCAAAAAAAATCATTTCCTGAAGAAAAACAACAAGTTAACACTAAATTTAAACTTTTTACTGACCAGTTGACCTAGTATGAGTCATTCAGTACTTGATATATACTAAATAGAATACAAATTCCCCTCATTTCCTATTTCTATCTGTTAAATCTCAGTTTATCAAACATTTTGCCTTATCAACAGCAACACCTATTTTGATTTTGATTAAGTTTATTTGATTTATACGAAACAACCACTTGTTTTGGGAGGGTAAAAAATGGGACATTTTAAGAGCCGGTTTTCTCTCATAACAAGTCGGACAATCATCCAATATCTTGTCCTCGTATTTCAACATACTTTTAGCAGCTGCCAGCAAATCTTTCACATCCTTGATGAGACCTTTGATCGCTTGACTTGTGCGCTCCAACTCCTTCTCATGGGCGTGAAGATTTTCTCGGAAGGACGGACTGTCTGTGAGGCAATCGACGAATTCCAGCGGTAACAATCCCATGTTGCTCTTGTGTTGAGATAGGTGGTTAAGGTCCGTGTGGGATAAGTAGGTATCACTGGTCGATGTTCGTGTTTTGTTTCATGACTTGGTTCGTTTGAGCCGAACTCGAGTTGAATCTGAACGGTGGAAGCGGAAGAACAATGATGGCGGGAAATTCCCAGTGCGCATGATCGGTGTGATTAGGTTCCGGTATGGTAGGCGAGGAGACCCATTCGTGATTAGTCATTCTTAAAAACGGAATAAAATTAAATTATGGTCAATTATTTCCGCACTCTTTACTTTTTTTCCAATACAAATTAATTCTACTATTCTGAGATAATTTCCGCAATTATTTTTTTCCGCTTTAATATTGGGGAAAATTGGGGAATCCGAATATTAATATTAATATTAAATAAGTATTGTGAAAAGAAATTATGAAATTACGACAAAACCAAAATATAAAAACATATAAACACTAAAATAATATGAAAACAAAGTAACACCAAAATATAAAAACAAAATATGAAAACAATAAAATTTAGTTTAGAACTACAATTTTAAAAAAATTAAGATAAATTGGTTTTGTTCGCTCTCCAATCCCAGAAATCTCTTCAAATTTTCTTCAATTTTTCTTTTTGTTTTCTTGGGAATTAATTTAATATTTTCAATAAAAAAATAGAAGTGGACCTTATAGGCTATCATATCATTGGGAACTTTAACCCCTACTCCATGATTACCAGCTGGGACCAACTGTAGACAAAATGCCGAAAAAAAAGACTGGACAGAGAAAGAAAGCAGAAAAACAGAGGCGGAGACAGAAGGAAATCCGTAGCGGGAAAGAAAAATCTATCGCAGACAATCCGTCTAACGCAAACATGGTAAAATAAAAATGGGAGTTTTTTAAATTACCATATCAAATCTAACACGTTTACATTTATTTCTAGGAATGTGACAAATGCAGAAGGTATTCCACAAACAAAAAACGTTCTAACTACAAAATCATATCTTATTTGATTACAGAAAACAAAAGAATCGAGCATTTTGTTATTTTTGTCTATCGGTGCAAAGATTACCCATGTGCGCGCACTGTGGTGAGTTTATGCATTAAAATACTGAAGTTTTGAAAATTGAAATTTTAACTTCAAAAGGTAAAACAAAATGCATGATGAAGACTGGTGATTGTGTTATTAAACATCCAGGGGTATTTAGTATTGGTTTAGGCATGGTGGTAAGTATTTTAATTTAAAAAAAAATAATTTTTGTTGATTTCTTTTTTTCTTTTTTTTTTTTAGGGTGCCATTTGTGATTTTTGTGAAGCTTGGATTTGCCATGGTAGGAAATGTCTAAGTTCTCACGCTTGTACGTGTCCGTTGATGGATGCTACTTGTATAGAATGTGAAAGAGGAGTATGGGATCATGGTAAATCTTGATGTTTGAGATTTCGTTTGTAAAAAATTATTAATTTTTTGATTTTTTTCAGGTGGTCGAGTGTTCAAGTGCTGTTTTTGTAATAATTTTCTATGTGAAGACGATCAATTTGAACATCAAGCAAGTTGTCAAGTTTTAGAATCTGAAACTTATAAATGTAACAGATTTTTTTTTATTTTTTGAAAATGTAAATTAATGATTTATTTACATCATTTTAGGTATTTCTTGTAATAAATTGGGACAGTATTCGTGTTTGAGGTGTAAGGTGAGTTAATTATAAAGTAACTGCATTTTGGGCATAAAAATGTATTTTTACAAGTAGTTATTGTCAAGAAAGGTGAATTTTGCCTTTAAGGATGCATTTCAGCATCTTAAGATGAATTTCTACGCTGCAAAACTCTTTTTTTTTCTAAAATTATCATTTTTTTGTCAAAAAAGTTTATAAGTGAATTTTTAATCTAAAAAATTCAATTTTGTACCTAAAAATCGTCAATTTTTTTGTAAAAAATTCATTTTTTTAATCCAAAAAATTAAAATTTAGATGTAAAGTAAATTTTTAAACCTTAAAATGGCCTAAAAATGCATTCCCAGTGGGCAAATTACTTTGATACACCTCAAATTGAACTCGTATTTATCGTATACACTCACGTATAAGTCGATCCTGACTTAAAACGGGTCAAAAAGCATATAAATTGCCCTCCTAAATTTTATTTTTTTATTTTATTTTTATTTGGTTCGATTTATACGAGGGTCAATAGCCATTTTCAGTATTAAAAAATAAAATAAAAGATTTGGTCCAAAAATCCTCGACTTATACGGTAATATCAAAATCCGTTTTAGAGTTGTTATTGTGAAGATCACGTCCGTAGAAAAGGATTTAAATACGAGAAAAATCAACCAATTCCTTGTCCAAAATGTGGTCACGAAACTCATCAAACCAAGGATTTGAGCATGTCAAGTAAATATTAAAAAGTTACAGTTAATTTTGTAAAGATTAAAAAAATCTGAAATGTTTACATTCCAGCTCGAAGACATGACTATGGCCGTCAAAGTAATGCGCAAGATGATGATGACTACGACGATGACGATTACGCGACGGGATATTCAAATTCGTACGAAGAGGATTACGGTAGTTGATATACATCCAGGGCTGGATCTAGGCTTCCTGAGAGTTCGGTGGCTATTTTAAAGAAATTATATTGAATTTGCATCTTGTCTACTCATGAAAAATCCATAGAATCAGCCCTGCGGAGTTTGTTGTGTTATTTTTTATAATTTTTTTGAATAATTCTTGTATAGATGATTATTCGGATGATGATAACGACGATAGCAATGAGAGTGACGAGGAGGAAGATAGTGATAAAGAAAAAGAAAGTGATAAAGAAAAGGAAACCGAAGAGACTAAGAAAGAGTAGTTTTGGCCTTATAAAATCCGTCGAGAAAATCAAATGATGTAGCAGTTTCATAATAAAAGATTAAGTTGAAGAGGTGAAAAGAATTACTTTGATTGGCGCGGTTATGTATGGCTATATTTGGGGCGATTACTGTAAAAAAATTATCGAATTTGGTCGAAATATTTCCCAATTTTGGTCGAAATACATTAAATATTTCTCAATTTTGGTCGAAATACATTAAATATTTCCCAATTGTTCGATTCCAATTTGGTCGAAATACGTTAACCAATTCCTTGGTCGATTCCAAATCTTTGGTCGAAATACATTAACTATTTCCCAAATTTGGTCGAAATTCATTAAATATTTTCCAATTTTGGTCGAAATACATTAAATATTTCCCAAATTTGATCGAAATTCATGACCATTCTCTTATATAGCTCGATATTTTTCCAAACATTAGCAGAAAGATATTAGAAATTAAACTCAAATTATCCAATCCAATAATAATATATAAATAAGCCATTTGATTGTTAAACCATTGACAAGTAAATAGTCTTATTGACACCAATAAGAAAACACAGACTTATAACCTTCAAAATTAATCAAACAATTTCATCAAATAATCTTAGACGTTGTTCAAAAATTCACAAATACCATGATAGTTATATCCCATCCATTTAATAAGTGACCCATGGATTATTATGGCAATGATACTTTCTTTAAATAAATAAAAAACACTCAATCATTTTCCTCATTTATTTTTAAACACGACCGCAGTTCGTTTCAAAACAAAAACCATTCCACTTAAACCTCCAATATTCACTTCCATCTGCCTGGTCACTTTCCAGTACTGTTGTTGCGCCTTCAGCACCATAATCATTTGTCTTCGATCAGCAGTTAGAATCACCACACGTCCGATATCAACTTTTACCGTCCGGCTAAACTCATTCATGAGTTTCGGATACAAACTGCGGTTAACATATCGACTTCCCATTCTAAAAAAAAAATATGTTAATTGAATTAAATTAAAAAATAAATTACTAATCTCTATTTAACAATTCGTGCAAGAAACTCCCATTGATTAACGGCCTATGCATTGTACTGAAAGTATATACCGTATTGTGGTATCTTATTTTAATCCTCTAATTGAGCTGAGTCAAAAAATCATTACTTCGTAGTCCAAAAATGTGCTCGACTAGAGAACTAAAATAAGATACCACAATATATACTTTCAGTACAATGCAAAAAAGTTCACTTTCAGTTTCGTTCACGAATTGTTGGATAGTTTACTTACTTTTTACCAAAAGGCTGCAAAAATAATAAATAAATAAATAAATAAATAATAAATATTAAAAATAAATTAAAATACAATTATTTCTTAATTTATTACCAAATCGGTGACTATTGCGTCGATGGAGTTGTCGAGCATCGGCAAGCGTGTTGCGTCCCAATGGAAAATGTTGACTGGAAGACATTTCCTAGAGTTGAAAAGTGGAAATTGGTATTAAATTAAATTTGTAGAGCTGAAGTAAAGTAAAATTACTGGGATTTGAGGGCGTCAATGTTTTGTTTGGTGCGGTTGTAGGCGACGTCGTGGATGTCGCCGCCAAGATGAAATGCGTTGGGCCAATTTAAGATTCCTTCGACGACAATCGAGCCTGAGCCACAAACTGGATCGCAGACGACGTCACCGGATTCGATGCATGCCAACCTAGGTTATGAAAATTGGAAATAAATTTTTGGTACATGGAGAAAAAGCGAGAGGGAGCCGAGACTAGGTCGCCGAGCTACAAAAAAGTAGCTTACGATGCATTTCGGAAACGAAAAAAAATGGATTTGGGACCAAAACATGCATTTAAAAGTCACAATAAAATGGATTTTAATGAGCAAACGTTTGACATTTGAATATAAAAAAAATCCAAAAAATTTAAATTTAAATTAAAATCAGAAAAGATAGCCGAAGAGCTCAAAATTCAGTCTAAAATTTCAAAATTTAGTCTAAAATTTCAAAATTTAGTCTAAAATTTCAAAATTTAGTCTAAAATTTTCAAAATTTAGCCTAAAATTTCAAAATTTAGTCTAAAATTTCAAAATTTAGTCTAAAATTTCAAAATTTAGTCTAAAATTTCAAAATTTAGTCTAAAATTTCAAAATTTAGTCTAAAATTTCAAAATTTAGTCTAAAATTTCAAAATTTAGTCTAAAATTTCAAAATTTAGTCTAAAATTTCAAAATTTAGTCTAAAATTTCAAAAAAAATCAAAATTTTTTGAATCAAGATTATTTTCTTGTCTAAAAAAATCAGATTTTATTCTAAAAATATTAAATTTTCGTCTAAAAAATGAACTACTTTATCTACATCGTGTTGTTTTGGTTTTGTACCTAAAAATGCCCCTTATTTAACTTTAGCACCTTACAACTCCTACAACTCTATTAATTATAATTACCTTAGCATGCAATGAGATATTGTCGGCCGGAGTGTCGCACGACCAAAATAATGCAAATTCCTTTTATGCAATGATTCTTTAACCAGCGACAAACCGATATAAATATAATTGCCACAAATATTCAACAAAACCTCGATATTAAAAGCAGTCAAATCGACTTTCCAACCGAAAGTGTCATTCACAATCGCGCCCATCACTTTCCCCGCATCGGGCGACTGGAATTTGTGTTTCTGTCCAACCCGAGTACACGTGACACGAAAACTCAACTCCTCCTTCTCGCCACTTATCATCTTCGACAAATCTTCAACGTTTTCACTCAAAGCAATATCAAAGTCAGTCATTTTACTCCACACTAATAATCCTTTTCGCCAGTCAAATAAAGTAAAAGTGTCTTGGATTTGCTGCAAACATTCTTCCTGTAATAAAATAAAAATATGTAAAATTTTTTTTTTTATTTTATTAATTTTCTTACTTTAGTTTCTTTAAATTTGATGTTTTCCACTTCCCCAATGAGCACTGAAACGTTGTCAATGCATTTCAATTCAAGGACCTGCCAATATAATTAGATATTATAACTTTTTAGGGATTTTAGAGTGCGAAAAAAGACACTTTTTATACTTCTTTCACTTTGTCTATCTCGATATCGAAACCAATTCTTCCTCTGGTTCTCATAACATTCGTTTCAAACTTTTTGCTGCATTCTTCCGCTGCTACTGCTTCGAGACCGGTGGTTACAGTGGCCTCAATGGTGCATAGATTCGCATTTTCAGGTAACAAACCCGGAAATCGGAAAGGTTCACTCGCCACCATATTTTCAAATATTGAAAATTCACAACTAGATGGCGTTGCTTTCAATTAGCGGAATACTAAGCAATGTAAGAAATAGCTTCATTGGCTGATAGTATGGAGGGCCGTTAGTGCCAATATTCGATCACATTTATGCTATGTCAAATAAGCATGTCATGTAAACCAATCATGCATAAATGACATTTATAACTTGATTTATGAATACATAGCATGCATAAACATCATGCATAAACGTCATGCATAAACATCATGCATAACCTTCATGCATAAACATCATGCATAAACATCATGCATAACCATCATGCATAACCATCATGCATAAACATCATGCATAATCGTCATGCATAAACTATTTTATTCTTTTAGTTACCAATTTCACCACTTGGCGGCGTCTTCATAACCCAGTTCCAGATCAAATGTCTGTGATGTCACATCACCACATCAAAGCTTATATTATGCTCATCGACTACTCAGCCTGGCTTAACAAGCGGTTTCCTGGTGATCATGCATTTATCTTTAGATTTGGATTTGTATGAGCAGATTTCTAGTGTACACTAATCTAACAGCAAACAAAACTAGGTTATCTTTTGGCAATAGGAAATAAATTAAAAAATAAATAAAAAATAAATAAATAAATTAATTAATTAATTAATTTGAAAAATAAAAATCAAGACAGATGAACGTTATTTTAGTTTTTTTAGGGTTGGGACAAAACGCAGGCCCCCCCTCATGCCATGGCCTACACCAATTTTTTTTCTTGTTTTTTAATGCTTTTTTTAAAAAACTACTATGGTAGCACTGACATCATTGTGGGCAAAAGATGAACTGATTTCGGGATGCTGGCCAACCAACAGTTTTGAGTGTCTCTGCTAGTAGTTTTATTTTTTTTTTAAAAAAACCTGGTAGTTTCATAGGGTACGAAAAATGATTTTGGCGGATGGCGGAATGAAATTTAATACATAAAATATAATGATCACAAAAAATAAAATTTAATTATAAAAATTTAAAAAAATACTGGAGGATAAAACTTAATGATCACAAAAAATAAAATGTAATGATAAAAAATTCCAAAAATCACAGAATAAGGTACAATTTCCGTTGGCTGATTACATTTTCTCTGTATTGTCGCGTGACTCGTGGGGAAACAGAGCCAGCGACAATGCGGGTTTGGAAATATTCTTAGGATAATTCGTAGCTCATTTAGGAACCTTCTTTAAAGCCCCTTTCGTGAATCACGCAATTACGCAGTCATTCCGGATAGTACGCAATCAAGACACGTTTAGGTTTAAAACCCTAAAAAAACTAAATGACGTTCACCTGTCTTGATTTTTATTTTTTCAAATTAATCTATTA
>JH432190.1:58330-87665 GCA_000239455.1 Strigamia maritima
CTTGTTTTTTAATGCTTTTTTTTTAAAAAAACTACTATGGTAGCACTGACATCATTGTGGGCAAAAAGATGAACTGATTTCGGGATGCTGGCCAACCAACAGTTTTGAGTGTCTCTGCTAGTAGTTTTATTTTTTTTTTTAAAAAAACCTGGTAGTTTCATGGGGTACGAAAAATGATTTTGGCGGATGGTGGAATGAAATTTAATACATAAAATATAATGAATACACAAAAATAAAATTTTAAATTATAAAATTTAAAAAAATAACTGGAGGATAAAACTTAATGATCACAAAAAATAAAATGTAATGATAAAAAATTCCAAAAATCACAGAATAAGGTACAATTTCCGTTGGCTGATTACATTTTCTCTGTATTGTCGCGTGACTCGTGGGGAAACTAGAGCCAGCGACAATGCGGGTTTGGAAATATTCTTATATAAATCGTAGCTCATTTAGGAACCTTCTTTAAAGCCCCTTTCGTGAATCACGCAATTACGCAGTCATTCCGGATAGTTAAAACCCTGAAAAAAACTAAAATGACGTTCACCTGTTTTGATTTTTATTTTTTCAAATTAATCTATTAATTAGTTAATTAATTTATTTTTTAATTTATTTCTTATTGCCAAAAGATAACCTAGTTTTGTTTGCTGTCAGATTAGTCTACACTAGAAATCTGCTCATACAAATCCAAATCTCAAGATAAATGTATGATCACCAGGAAACCGCTTGTTAAGCCAGGCTGAGTAGTCGATGAGCATAATATAAGCTTTGATGTGGTGATGTGACATCACAGACATTTGATCTGGAACTGGGTTATGAAGTCGCCGCCAAGTGGTAAAATTGGTAACTAAAAGAATAAAATAGTTTATGCATGACGATTATGCATGATGTTTATGCATGACGTTTGTGCATGAAGTTTATGCATATTGTTTATGCATGATGTCATTTATGCATGATGTTTATGCATGATGTTTATGCATGATGTTTATGCATGATGATTATGCATGATGTTTATGCATGACGTTTATGCATGATGTTTATGCATGCTATGTATTCATAAATCAAGTTATAAATGTCATTTATGCATGATTAGTTTACATGACATTCTTATTTGACATAGCATAAATGTGATCGAATATTGACACTAACGGCCCTCCATATGATTGTGCTCTCGCCCACGTGGGATGCAAAGGGCGAAGGAAAGTGTGGACATGCCTCGGGACAAGCCGTCGTGCCATAAGTGATAACTAAAGTTTGATTTTTGCTATTGACGAATTAGTCGCTTTATGCTGAATTGATCCAAACGTCAAGAAATTTTTTCCCGTGTGTAGTGGTAAATACGGTATAAGATAAATTTGCTTAGGAATAGTTTGCGAAGCAGCCGTCAGGCGAGCGACCAACCAATCCTATTACAGTAATTTTTATTTTTTATTATTCAGATTATTTTATTTTGGACAAATATTTTCTCCAGATTTTATAATTAACTTTTATTTGGAAAATCTATTTTATACGCGCCATTACTTTGAATAAAATAAAATAAAAAATAGTTCTCCTATTTTTCATTACTATTGTACAGACACGCTTTCGATTATCGAAAATCTCATCAGCAGACCCAAGCGTCTGGAGCACATTTGAACAACAAACAGAGACTGCCAACAGGAATCAAAACATTCCTACGGGATATTTAAATCCACGTTTTGATTCCAGTTGGTAGTCTATTGTTTGTTGTTCAATTGTGCTCTAGATGGTTGTTGGGTCTGCTGACAAGATTTTCGATAATCGAAAGCACTGTGAATGATTGGGATATTGACATGTCTATATAACAAGTGATGAAAATTGAAGAAATTTTATTTTATTTTATTTTATTTACTTTTATTGATTTTTTTTATTCTAGAACGGTAGTTGACAAGAATTCAATTAAGTGAAAGAAATTTCAAATTGGCTGCCAAAATGAGTCGAGGATATATTGACGGTATTCGTGATCTCGACAGAAGCAGAAAAGAAAAAATGCAGAAAACAACAACACAAAATAATATTCGACGAAATGTTATACGACACACATTCACTCCGGCAACTCTTCAACAAATTGCAACGGTTAAGGTTGTGACTGAATCATGGCGCAAGGATGTCCAAAAAGAGATGACGGACTATTTCAACTCGGACAAATATAAAACTGACCAATGTTTTCGTTTAATTAAGTATATTATAAGTGACGATTGGGAAGAAATTGAAAATCTAGTATCAAAAAGCATATCTAAATTGCATTTGCCTCGGATGATCAAAAGTAATTTATTGGAAATTCTCAAACCAATAACTAAAGAAATACGGAACTGGATAAACTTGCATCACTTGGACACACAACCAAAAGAAGGCTTCATGAATGATCTAGTTTGGACGTCGGGAGGAACGATAGATGAGAAGGAAACAATGAAACAGTTAATATTTGAGGATCGGTTGGATATTTATGAAAAGTATGACCGCGCTTGTAATTTTTGTTTTCTGGACCATATCACCACTATTCCTCCGAAATTTTTTCAATCAGATTTCTTAGAATCTATTGACATAAATATCAAACCGATGTTGTATTTTTGGACTTGCAGTATAACGAAAGATAAGAAATTAGTAGAAATAGCGAAAACTCACAACAAAAGCATTAATGAGTACGTGTTTAGTTTGGTGATTAAAAACGGAACTGATGCAGCGATGAAATATCTGTGGAATGAGCTGAGTGACGAGGAAAAAGACAGAAATATAATTCCAGCTGTAACAGTGTTAAAAAATGCGGATAGTATTTCTTTCTTATTATCCCAGATGAATAAGCAACAGTGGAGAGAAGTGTTTGGACTTGAAGAATCTGACGAAATATTGTTGGTTCTTTTATTCAGTTGGCAATGGCGAGATTACTTCTTACCTACGATGCAAAACGTTTGGAATATTATAACTGCAAATGTGTTTTGTTATATATTGAAAACAGTAGCGACGGAAATTGATGAAGAATCCGATAACGAGAAATATACGACTGTTTTTGAAGAATTATGGAATAGTGCTCCTAATCACTTTAAACAATACCTTTTGGATAGTTATTTAGAATTTCATTTTTTATTAGTTAAGATTTTTCATATCGAAACTTTCTACCTTGTGAAATTAATGTTATCTTCTGCAAATACTACCCAAAGATACCAAGTTATCGATTCGTTTCCTGAAATTACCCAATGTGTTGACATATTTATAGCGAACGAGTGGGACTTTACTATATTTATTCAACATGATCTTTTGAGTGTTGAGGAAGTTGAGGATTTTAAGGAAATGTTTGTGAGCGAGAATGAAATTTGTATTTGCAACTATTTTATACGCAGGGATGAATGGGATAAGTTATGTGTATTCTTCGAAAAGTGTTTTAAATCGGAAGATCAAATCACACGATTCAAACGTGGCTTTGCGTATGATGATTTGGGTAAATTCGTAGAGGAAAGAGACGATAATGATAATATTTTGCTGTTCCTGTTAGAAAAGGCTGTGTCTGATTATACTGTAGCAGATTTTACAAAATTAGACGAGTTTCTAAAATGGTGTTTCGGAGATGATCCTAAAGAAGTAATTAATGAGTTTCGAAAATCAATGTTTGAATATGAGTTACCATTCGGTTTCTTAAAATTTATTTGTCAGTTAATTTTGAACGATGAGTGGGAAAAGATAGAGGATACTCTAAATTGGTGTTTTCTTAATGATCCAGATGGAATTATTAAGTTTAAAAATGATTTAATAAGCTCAGAATGTGTAAACCATAATAATGAATTAATTCGTGAATTGATAAGTAAAAATGATAAATTAGTGTCTTTAGACAAATTTGTCAATTGGGCTTTTGCAAATGAAGAGGAAATTAATATGTTTAAGGTAGATGTTTTGAGACATGGAAATGAGGCATTTCGGATTTGTACTCTGTTGTTAGTTTGGAATGGTTGGGATTTGTTGAGTGAGTTTGTCAATTGGGTTTGCTTATTCTCGCAAATGGATGTATCAAAATTTAAATATGAATTTATGGTTTATGATGATATTAGCCCTTTATTTGAGTTTTTTACATTTAAAAAAATTTAGATTTTAAAATGGTGGTTGAATGGTTTAGTCCATGTGCTGAAACTATTGCGAAATTTAAAGAAAAGTTTAAGCTGGCTGATTGGTTTATAAGAATTGAACCTTTCTTGGATGATGATGCAATTTAAAAAGGGTCGATTGTGACATGTGACTTGTGATGTTAAAAACTTTTTGTTGTAATAACTGATGGAAATTGCCAGTGGAGTAAAGCAATTATAAATAAAAATTGTTTTTGATTTTATGATTTTATTTTATTTCATATTATACTGCGGACTGTTTTTAAAAAAGTATTATGTAATCTGAAAATAGTCGTTGTGGGCTAATACCCGGGTTGTGGTTAGGTTTTGTCTTAATATTCTTTTGCAGCAGCTAGCAAGGATCAACTTGAGCTGAGTCAATCAATCACATAATAATAAAAGTTTGCTTATTACTCTGTGACTGTGAATCAAGTTCTATTTGCTACTCCAGAAGTATTTTGAGACGTAGTTTACTTTTCGAAAGATTTAACTTCAACTCGTATGCATGCCTGTGACGGGGTCGGATTTCCAATTGTTATATGCAGATATATCGATCTAATCCAAGCAACTTTAACACGATACTACCGCTAAACTAGTACCAAGATAAAGTATGCCTAAATGAGTTAAGATTATACAATTACTACTTTAAACAGGTTTAAATTACTTTTATTACATACAATAAATACAAAAGAATATAAGATACACTTTGAAATACTTATCCATGTATCAGGGATTATGTCAAGATAGCCTATGGTGATGAGTCAAATGGATGACCCTTGGCGACCATGTGCTATGGTAAGCCACCTTGGATGAATTCCGAGGGACGTTGACTTCGTCACAAATAAAGAGTCAAACATCTTAGATTGACTCATAATATGTATCAACCCAAATACTAGATAATTAAAATCTAGCAGAAGAAAATAGTGTAAATGTTCTCGCCATTACCACTACTACATAATTTCATAAGTTTATGAAATGTTGAAAAAAGAGTCAGAAAAATGAATATTTCTTAAAAGCTGTAATACTGACAGACAAATGGTTTTAAGAGATTTATAGGAATGATAGAGCTATCACTTCGTGTAAAACTTTTGAAGATTGATTAAGTAGTTACTGAGAAAAAAATTAAAAACCACCAAAATCAGGTGAGGCATTATAAAATGTGATTTAATAATGACATAATTTAATAATTGCTTTATTGCTTTGTTTGTGTGTTACTTTATTATATTATTGCATACTGTTGTTGTTGTTGCTAAGACCGCATACAATTACCGTCTTCCCCCCAACAAACGCCATGGTGTTATATTCGAAAATAATTTAAAAAATGATTTTTTTAATCATTATAGCAAAAATTCAAATAGAACAGCATAGGCGTCATGTTATGTTATTGTGACTCACTATGCGCACCTCTTGAGTGTGAGTTGCCCTTGTGAGCCTATGAGGCTTCGCTTGCGATGCGCACGTGTGAAATCACATTTTCGCGCTTATGCGGTAGTTTCTGAATACCCCTATTGTATCTTGTTTTGCTCCCAATGCGGATTAAAAGGTGTTCTTTCCTAATAGGCACATGTTCACTTTATTTATTCTCATCAAACACTTTCTGTTGTGTCCATTATTGCTACATAAAGTTGGCTCTCGGTTTTGGTTTGCGAAATATGCTATCGGGTGCATCGGGTGGAACATTTTTCAATTTAAATGCAAAATAAGGTTTTATAGATTAACTTCAATAAGGGCGGGAGCATTATCTGCAAATGAAGTCTCTAAACTTTTCACAAGAAATTCTATTCAAGGCAAAACCTGAGATGTGCTTGAGTTGGGTGGTGTTTTTAAACAGATTATGTCGTGGTAGCATGTACACACGACGATCACTAACAGTGCCAAAATAAAGCGGTGGTTGTTCACCCAGGGAAAAGCCATCTCAGGTTTCGCCTTGAATAGAATTTCTTTTGAAAGTTTAGAGAATTCATTTGCAGATAAATGCCCCCGCCCTTGTTAAAGTTATCTATGAAAACCTTACTTATTTGCATTTAAATTGAAAAATGTTCCCTCGCCATAACAAAAAAAACTGTTATGATATACAGTTGAACCTGCACATGGCAACAACTAGTAACTATGTTCAACAGGAGCTTTAACTTCCATTTATTTATCTGTTTGGCCGCAGTATAGCCGCTTTTGCGCTGGTAAACAAATTTTTTTCTTTCTTTTTCTTTCTCTCTCTTAAACACACACACTTACACGCATACAAAATTCTTCAAACACAACACAAATATAATGAATCTATCACAACTAAGATTACGCCATGCCGGTGCGTATCCAGAAAATAATTTTGGGATGCGAAACCAGATTTTTTTTTTTGAGGACATGGACATGACTTTGTTTGGTACTATTGTTTTTTTTGAAATTTTGCATATGCATCATTGCACCCCCCGCTCTCGGATACGCCACACTACTTTCTTTGCGCTGACTTATTGTAAATCTCTCTTCTTTCTAATAATGTAAAGATTGCGTAAACCAAAAAAGCTTATATTATCATTATTCACGAATCTATATCCGATTGGTGTGAAATTTGGCACATTGCTCAGAAATAACATATCGCTGAGCAATGCGATTAGCGATTTTTTAGCTAACAGATTTCAAATTTAGCGCTAGTGACAATTAGCGAAATGCAAAAATTGACGACTTAGCGCAATTTTAGCGATCTTGTCAGTTAGCGGGCCCAACACTGGTACTAAGTAAAATTTTGCAAATTTAGCAAAACAACATAAACACTATTTTCTCACCTATAATCGGCACCAGTCCTGTGTTGCGTTCTCGAGTTTCCTAGTTGCGGCGAAAGAGTAGATCCTGTCGCTCAGTAGGCTGGTTAACTCGCCCGCTGAACGTGGTGACGGTCACTCGGATTCTGCGGTCAGAGAGTACAATGTCTGTGGTCTATTTAAGAGCTGATACATGATCGATACTGAAGCCTCATATTTGTCTCATAAAATCAGAGGCGGCAAGGCGTGATCAAAACATGTAAATCAAGCACAAGACAAATAATCATAAGCAACATTCAAGGTATCAGTAACAGCAAAAAGCATTACTTCTTGTGTTATATGGCCTTTTATATCTTGTCATACAAGTAATCTGCTTATCAGAGATTATGACAAGATAGACATTGGATGAAATACTTTTTTTATTGCTACATAAAGTTACATTCACCTATGTATATAGAGGAAGGTTTGCACCCTGTTGCACCCTGCACAATGGCTCAACCATTAGAACATGTGGTTTAGTGGTTTTGTCACATCGGGGTTTGGCTTCTGTGTATTGTTTGAGTTCGTGGCCAATAACAACCAAACAAACATTTCCACAAAATTATTTTTAAACATTTTTAAACCTTGTACACGAGATTTCTCGAGTGCATTGAATTGCTTCCAAAAGTGGATTCAAACACAGACCGAGGTTATTAGATTCATTTATTAAATTAAAATTCATTTATTCCGCCAATATTTAATTTCAAATCGTTTCTAGCAACCATTGACGTTGCACTCACTTGTCAGTTCACATTCACTGAATTATTGCCCGCAAAAGTGGATCCAAATACTGTCCACGGCGCGATGATGTGCACATATTTATACCGGTTAAGGTTAGGTTAGCTCGCCGCAGGCGTTAGGGTTAGGGTCGGGCCAGGACTAAGGTCAGGGCGGGTCAGGGTTAGATGTTGGGGCTGAAAAATTCCGAAAGCAAAGCGCTGGGCCACTAGTCTTGTTATTATACACAGCATAATTATCATGATGGTCACTTACTACAGTCGCAGAGTTGCTTTACTGAATTTGCTAATTGTGATGCGACTAAATTGGCAAAGAAACTTGCACGTGCCAGGGACAAGAAGACCTCGTGCAAAGGGAATAAAAAGAATAAATTAAAAAAAGCCGTGTTTGTGAGTTTTGTATGGGTGGTGGAACTGTTGGTTCCACTCTTTTTATAACCTCATCACCAACATTAGGTACGTTCAAATGACTTACATGACTTAGCTGTAAGTCATGTTTGAAATGACTTGGGCAAACCGGAAGTGACTTAAATTGCGTCACTAAACAGATAAGTCAAGTGTGATAAGTGTCTTTTTGATAAGTCACACCAATCGTGAATTATGACATGACTTATGAATAAGTTATTCAGCAGCAGCCATCTTGGATCGAGCATGAGGTTTCTCGACTCCAAACTGAGGTTTTAACAAATAAAACCTGCATATTTTGTAAGTGGGGATGTCATTTAACAACGATTCCATGAGAAATCGGCATAAAAATAGCGAAAAGTAATGACAAACAATTTTGACAGACGTCACTGAACATCATGGCCGCGAAACATGCACCTACGTCGGCCAGGATATTCGCTGATGGCCCGTTCATTATTTATCACAAATTTCACTATTTTCTAGCTGGATTTTCATGGAATATATTAGCCATGATGGAATAGACAATTTATCAGATAAAGCTAATTTTTATTCAATGTTTCAAGCAATAAAAATTAGCTCAAAAACCTATCCTAACACAAACATGATTTTTAATCATAATTTTTTAAAAAAGAGCATTCACAATTTAAATGACTTATCTGGCTTATCAATAAGTCAGGATTATGACAGATTAAGATAAGTAAAAAATTATGAATTTAACTTTGAATGCACCTAATAATTACAGAGTTTATTAGTTTGGAAACTTTATAAACATTTTTACTACTGAAAAAAAAGATCCATTTTATATTACATTTAGAAATCTGTGAAAAAGCATAAGTTATGCCAACACAGAATTCCAAACAACTGTTTGGCCAAATTCAACAACTTAGAAAAAGAAAAATGCATCGCTTAATTGGCACTGTCTTAGAGGAGCAATCGGAAATCCCTATACACATCAAAACCCTGAGAAAAATTCAAGCAAAGAAAAAAGTATTGTTTATTTTATTATATACAATAGTCGTAATGAATTTGGCAGCCTGTGTTTATCAAACTGATGATCGAATATTGCATTACATGAGTGAACCGACTGCAGTCGATGTGCATTTAATTGAAACGACACATGGTTTGTTTCCAAATGTATATGTATATCCATATACAACGCAAGAATTGATCAATTTCATCGCAAAAGAGAGTGGCAATATTTCTGACAAAATAAAATGTACACATTTTATTGAACATTTATCTGGCATCATGAAATTCAAACATGAAGAAATTATAAAATATATTAGTATTCCTAGTTATATAACTGATGCCTACTTTGACATGGTAATTTGTTTTTATTGTTTCTTTTCTCAAAAAAATTAATCTTTAAAAAAATATCTTTGCAGCGCAAAACACGAATTAACCTTACAATTAAAAATTACGAGTCTTTAATTTATCCAACCGCACAAGTTTCTAGTCGTAAATATAAAAAACACTATTGTTCATTCCAAATTATTAGATTAGTATAATTATCATTTTAATTTAGCAATGGCATTTCCATTTGGAAATTTCGAGAACAAGATGATTTTAAAAATCGCATTTCCTAAAAAATGCGACTGGGCTTGGGTAAGTTTTTAATAAGCCATAAAACCCTTTTTCAGCAAATCAACTAATAACACAGATACAAACAAGATTTTACAAAAAAGAGGTTTTGTTTTTAAATACTAAAGCCCTGATGAATGATTTGTGACTGTGTAGGATTTGGGATCGGCATGTAACAATGGCGTCCAAACCCAAAAAGTATTTAACACGATAACATCATAAAAGTACCGGATAAATTATGCAAATATAGTTTAATCTTAATTTATTGAATTTATATTACAATTATAATTAGGGTTAGATAAAGTTGTACAAATACATAATTTCATACTTTACACTTCTTGCTCCATGTGCTTAGGCTTAACTCATTACTTGATGGTCTTGGCGATTACGAGGAGTATGGCCGACTTAAAGTCTGTCACACCAAAAGTAATCTGAGCATTGATTCCATCTATTCCATCTATAGTGTTGTTATTATTCAACAACAACGTGAAAAATTGCAGAAGTTGATTGTTGGTAAAAGAAAAGAGAATAGACACGTGTGTTTAAGTTAAGACTAACAAGAGTGATCAAGTAGTTTATTGAACAAAAGTGCGGTCCTTATATAAGATCCTTTAATTACAAAGATACACGTCAGGTGAATGTGGAAGGTCCGCCAATCAGTGATTGACAGATGATGCATGACGTATTTTGATACGTCATTGCGACATGTGCGGATGACGTAGTCAACACTCACTTCCAACACTCCCCCTCAAACAGTGATGGGGGACGAGACTTTAACTCTTTAAATGGCTTCAAGACCCAGCTCTTTGGTGAACTGGTTATGCTTGGAAGCGAAGAGTCCCTTAGTTAGAATGTTGGCAGGCATAGCGTCTGTTTGGAGGAATTTGACCTTGATCAGACCGTCTTCATTGACCTCCCTTATGAAGTGATATCTCACATCTATGTATTTGGTTCTCGAATGGAACACTGGATTCACCACGAGCTTTTCTGCACTTTGATTATCGTTGAAGATAGTGATTGCTTCGTTTTTGATGAGTCCCAACTCATATAACACGTTTCCGAGGTAAATTTCCTCTCGTGCACTGTCAGAAAGTGCCATATATTCGGCTTCAGTTGATGACAGTGCAACTGTTTGTTGTTTTCGAGCTTCCCAGCAGATTGCTGCACCGGATAGTTTAAAGGCAAATCCTGTGTGCGAATGGCGGTCGTTAATATCACCTGCCCAATCTGCGTCGGCATATCCAGTTAACTGTTCATCTGATTTGGTAAATTTTAAACTAAGATTTGTGCTCCTCCTTAAATAGCGCAATACTCGCTTCCCTGCTTTTATGTGCGATTCATCGAAATTTGTATTAAATTGTGACAATGCGCTAACAGAGTAAGCGATGTCAGGTCGGGTAAACACCGAAAGGTACATCAGTGAGCCGACAAGGCTTTGATAAGGGAAGTTGATGACTTCTGAATTTTTTGATTGCATTAGCTTTGGGTTTTTCCAATTTGCTGTTTGCATCGAGTGGAGTTGCAATTTTCTTGCAATTTTTCATTCCAAACCTTTTGAGTACATCTTCAGCGTACTTCTTTTGGCACATGGTTATTGTACCATTTTCAAGATTTTCGGAGAATTCAACTCCCAGACAATACGATATGGGGCCGAGATCTTTCATCTCAAATTCGCCCATTAGTAAGTCTTTAATTTTCTTCCTTGATTCCATATTGTTCGTTGCGATGATGAGATCATCAACGTACACACCAATGATAATAATTTCTTTCTTTGTTTTGAGAAAGTAAATGCACGGCTCCGTTTTAAGTGGTTTTAATCCAATTTTACGTAGCTTTAAATCTAACTTTTTATACCATTGTCGCCCTGATTGTTTCAGACTGTAGATTGATTTTTGCAAAAGTAACACTTTATCTTTGTCTACGTTTAATAGCTCATTTAGCATCTCAGGTTTTTCCATATAGATTGCCTCATCGAGATCACCATTTAGGTATGCTGTTATAACATCCATTTGGTGCACAATTAGATCGTGTTTGGCAGCTAAAGCTGCGATAAGACGTATGGAACTCGCCCTGGCGAAAGTTTCTTGGTAATCGATGCCATATCGTTGGGAAAAACCCTTGGCTACAAGTCGGGCCTTGCGTTTTTCGATGGTCCCGTTTGCGCGAAGCTTTGTTTTTAAAACCCAACGACTTCCGATTGTTTTTGGTTTTTGGGTCGTTCGACTTCCTTCCAAGTTTTATTTTTGATGAGTGCATCATACTCGGATTGGAGTACATTTCTCCATTCTTTACTGTCACTTCTTTTGGCGGTAATTGGATCGCTATGGATGGCAAGGTTTGCGACTTCCGGTTCAACAGGCGCTTCTGGTGTTTCCAGTTTTTCCGTGTTGTAAATTTTTCTCGGGCGTCCACGTTTTCCAGTTTGTTCCAAAGTTGGTTTCCCAGGTAATCTTTTGAGTCTTCTGGGTTGTACGAGGATTTCAGCCTCATTTTCATTTTGAATATTCTCATTTTCGGAATGAGTTATTTTATTTTCGTCCGGTTTATTGTTTTCATCTGGTTCAATATTTTCCTCCGATTCATCGGGTTCATTTATGCGTTGATTTTCCTTGCCCCTTGAATCTGACTCGGGATTCGTAGATTTCATAGATTGCGAGTTAGAATCGATACGGCGTACAAATTCGAAAGTATTGTCGTCAGGTTTTTCCTGATCTTTCATTTGAGTTTTAATCTCGGATTCGTCTTCAATGAAACGTACGTCTCGACTGGTAATACCACATTTTTTGTTATTGTCCCAAAGTCGATATGCTTTGGATTCGTTAGAATAACCTATAAAAATGTATTTATTCGATTTTGTTTCAAATTTCCCGGTTTTACCGTCTTTTTGAAGTGCGAATGCAGGAATGCCAAATTGCCTAAAATAGCAGACATTTGCTTTTTGACCTGTCCACGACTCATGCGGTGTTTTACCCGCTAAACTTCGTGTTGGACATCGATTGCGAACATAATTCGCAGTATTAATGGATTCAGCCCAAAAAGATAATGGTAGGTTTGCAGCGACGAGGTTGCACCTGGCCATTTCTACGAGAGTACGATTTTTCTATCGGCAATTCCATTTTGTTGTGGCGTGTATGGTACAGTTAACTGCCGCTTAATACCATTTTCAGTCAAAAATTTGTCGAATTCCTTATTGCAGTACTCTCGACCGTTGTCAGTCCGTAAAATCTTGATTTTATTACCAATTTGATTTTCTGCTGCAACTTTAAATTTTTTGAAAGTATTAAAAACTTCAGATTTGTGTTTAAGGAAGTAACCTTCAGTCCAACGCGACACATATTATCGGTAAAAGTGACGAAATATTTTGCCCCTCCGAGTGAATTCGCTTTCATGGGTCCACATACATCGGAATGTATTATTTCTAAAAGTTTTGTACTTTTTGATTCACTTGCTTGTGGGAAAAGGTTTTGCGTATGCTTCCCTTTAATACACGTAATGCAAGTTGGCATATTTTCGGCTGTATTGAGTTTTACTCCATTTACAAGTTTATTTTTAACAAGTAGTTTGAGGTCTTGCTCATTTAAGTGTCCGAATCGTTCATGCCAAGTCGATAGTTTAGATTTTTTCTTTTCTTCGACAGTATTTGCACTTTCATTGGCTGTATCAACGTAATAAAGATTTCCAATTTTTTGTGCAGTAGCAGAAGTTTTTCCTTCTTTATCTATTACTGTTGCGGAGTCATTTTCAAATATGACTTTATAACCTTTATTAGTTATTCTTGCAACTGACATCAGATTGGATCTGCATTCTGGTAAGAGGAGTGTATCTCCAAGATTTGCAGATTTTCCATCTGGTTGAAAAATGCGTACAGTTTCGATCTCTTTAACTTGAGATGTATCTGCGTTCGCCATTTGTAGAACATGCCTTTTACTTTCATCTAAACTGATGAAGGCATTTTTGTTTGCACAAATATGCGAGGTTGCACCGCTATCGAGAATACATTTGGATGTTTCATCATTTGACTCGACGGTGTTGAAGACATGGAAATTTGAGGCAACATGCACTGTTTTGTCAGTTTTAATCTGTTCGGATTTTTTCCGATAAAAACAGTCTTTGCTTGTGTGTCCTGTATGGCCACAATAGTCGCATTTGGAGTTTCCTTTTGAATTTACTCCATTTTGTTTGGGTTTTGATTCCCATTTTTCATTTTTAGGTTTGAAATCCTTTTCTTTTTGCGTGTTTCGATTGTTTCGATTATCACGTCGGTTATCAACTTTTGTGAACAATGCAGTATCGTTCGTACTCGACGTATCTGCTGCTTGTCGGCCGCGTTTGTCTTCAAGATTCGCTTTCTTGTTTCATCAAGTGACGGCACGGTGGACAATGTCCGAATGGCGCTTCGAATGGAAGAGTAATTCTCTGGTAATCCTAGCAACAATGCTACAACGGTGAACTTTCTCGTATGAAAATTTACTAGGATTTTCATCCAATGTTCGTGCGGTGTCCGTAAAGAATTCAAGGTATTTTTTTAAGACTTTTAAACTTTCACCTGAATTTAGTCGCTTCGTCATCATGGCAGTGATCAATGTGACGATTTGGATATCGCCCGTTTTTTCGTGAATTTCGTTTATCTTCAACCACATCTCGTTTGCGGTATTTAGGCCGCGGAGATGTTTGCATTCCGCCGTGAATAGGGAGAGGAGAAGGTCGCTACTTGCCTTACTATCTTCTTCTTCCCACGTGTTAATGTTGGCTTCTGTGGTTGTGTTTAAAGGATTTTTTTCATCGATTTCCGGTTTTGGAATCTTTGTAGAAAGATATTTCCAGGTTTTGTTTGCGATACTCACAGCTTTAATCTGCATCTTCCACGTGGTGTAATTTTCTCCGGTCAATTTATCTATTTTCGACACTTCCGGCATTTTTCTATGTCTGTGAATGGCGAGGATTCAAAAAGATTATTTGCACTTATTGGATATTTACCCTTTTTGTAGAATTGTGATGCGAGTTTTAGCTTCTTGATCCGTTTACGCTTACAATCGTTGTGCTGGGGCCATAACCTGTTATTATTCAACAACAATGTGAAAAATTGCAGAAGTTGATTGTTGGTAAAAGAAAAGAGAATAGACACGTGTGTTTAAGTTAAGACTAACAAGAGTGATCAAGTAGTTTATTGAACAAAAGTGCAGTCCTTATATAAGATCCTTTAATTACAAAGCTGCACGTCATCTGTCAGTGATTGACAGATGATGCATGACGTATTTTGATACATCAATGCGACATGTGCGGATGACGTAGTCAACACGCACTTCCAACACATAGAATAATGAGATTAACTCAATCTGTAAAAGACATTAGCAGAAGAAAAGAGGAGTGGATGGTCACCGATAAAACTAGTGACTTACCAAATGCCGTGTGTCCACTCAATGCATTATTTCAATTGAGGGCCCGGGACCATGAGAGGCAGAAATAAATACAGAGTGTTATACTCACCTATAATTGGCCCAGGGCCATGAGAGGGAGAAATAAATACAGAGTGTTATACTCGCTTATAATCGGCCCCAGTCCATTGTCACGTCTTCGAGTCACCAAAATCCCAACAGTGGCCCTCGCAGTCGCCCGTAGGCTGTCTAGCTACGCGCGACTATAGAATAGCCAACTCGATATCGGCGGCCATAAGAGGGATGCAATGCCCAATGTCCACGGTTATATAAGCGGGTTCACGACCATTATGTTGGCCCCATATTTGCCTCAGATAAATGGCCGATCAAGGCCCTAAGGCACCATACACAAGGTAATTACAATAATATAATGTGCACTTAAATAACAATAAACATACACTATAAAAAACACATACTTCAATTGGCAAATAGTTATAGGCAATATTACAGGACAAACAACATTCAATGATCAAGTTCAGCTTTACTTTCTGCTAATCAGCATGATCGCATGGAATGTGGAGATAACAGAGTGGCCAATGAGTGATGTCGGTAGTGGATGACCATTTCTGGCATCATTCACTATTTCGTGGTGAATGGGCAAATGGACATTAAATATACATAGATATATATTTAATGGCCATTACTTTTTGTTTCCAATGTATAAGTAGGATATTTATTATTCCATCCATTCATCCATCCAAGATGCAACAGCGCGTTCTGGCGGCAATTCTTGGCCTTAACTACGATTTGAGACCGTCACAGATTTTGAAAGCATTAAATTTACATTTGCTTTCTGTTTATTTCATTCACATCCTTTTACTACAGGCCTGTGCTGTGTCATCAGATTCATGTAGCGTGATTTACCGGTAACACTTGCAGCACCTGACGCATGTTGCATCAGTTGCATGATGTGTACAATGACACGTCATGTCATGTAAACACAACAGTAAAATGAGTTTTTTGATAAAAAGACAATTATACTGTTATACGGACATATTAGATAAATATATACGGTTTGGCACCAAAGGTTTGGCTATTTCACATAACGATTAGACAAAATATGACTCGTGGAATTTCCATGGTCCCTTCTAGTATTCAGTAAAACCTCTGCGGACGGGACACCTCTGTGGTTAGGACAGTATTGGCTGGACCCGACCCGATCAATTCCAACCAATAGAAATTTACCTCTGCGGACAGGACAGAGGACACCTTGTCCAATCCCGTTCAGTCTAAATGATCTCTGCAGATGGGACAAAACAATAAATTTTGCATAATTATTTTTAAGAAATTAGAAATTTTTAGAATCTTTATTAAAAAAAATGAATTTGTTAAATTGGTATTGAAAATTTTGAATTTTTGATTGAAACTTTTGAATTTTTGATTGCAAATTTTGCATTTTTAATTGAAAGTTTTGAATTTTTGAGTGAAAATTTTGAGTGAAAATTTTGAATTTTTGAGTGAAAATTTTGAATTTTTGAGTGAAAATTTTGAAATTTTGAGTGAAAATTTGGAATTTTTGAGTAAAAATTTGGAATTTTTGAGTGAAAATTTGGAATTTTTGAGTGAAAATTTGGAATTTTTGAGTGAAAATTTGGAATTTTTGAGTGAAAATTTGGAATTTTTGAGTGAAATTTTGAATTTTTGATTGAAAATTTTGAATTTTTGATTGAAAATTTTGAATTTTTGATTGAAAATTTTGAATTTTTATATTAAAAATTTTGAATTTTTGATTGAAAATTTTGAATTTTTGATTGAAAATTTTGAATTTTTGATTGAAAATTTTGAATTTTTGATTGAAAATTTTGAATTTTTGATTGAAAATTTTGAATTTTTGATTGAAAATTTTGAATTTTTGATTTGTAAAATTTTGAATTTTTAAGAAATTAACTTTGAACTGACCAATCACAGACCATTACCTTTGCGGATGGGACAAAGGGCTTTTGTCCCGTCTACGGAGGGTCCCTCTGCGGACGGGACAAAGTATGGCTGGACCCGAGGTGTCCCGTCCGCAAAGGTTTTACTGTATAATATACTGTATAAAAGGCCTTTTGTTGCGTTTTTGCAAAATCATCAGCTACCGGTATATACTTTATCTATACGGTATCTAACTTTACTGGATAAAATTGATTTACCCTTGTTATCTAAACAGTTTAGACAACATAATGTCTGTTTACTTTAGGGAATAAATGACTTGGATGCTTCTCAGCTTTTTGCTACGGTTGTCAAATTAATGTCAAAATTGTTGTTTTCTATTAAAGATCTTGATAGATTCGGCACCCGAGGTATTTCATATACATGCTGCATACGCAGACACTTTGCAATTACATCCCAGAAAAATACACACTAAAATAATTTTCCAAAAGGTAAGCACATTTTTAGCGAATTCTTTTAATAGTAATTCAACTGTTTAAAACGAAGTGATGTTACGTTAAGGAGTTGGATCTAATCCATCTCCTTGGTTACATATGGATCCAAAAGAAATATTTAAAAAATGAAAAAGTATTTGTAAAAGTTGCATGATTAGTTGATTACACTTCGAATTTGTTTCAGTATCATTTTCTCAGCACTAGAAGAAATCCATGTGATAATAACCTACATGACTGCTGGCGAGCTTGTTTAATAAAAATATTGAAATGCAGGTAATTCATGTTTTACATACTGCATAGAAAAATAATAATGATCAAATCTAGTAGCTGCTTGTTCTTTTACAGCTAAATTAAAGACCATGCAAAAATCATAAATTATTCTTTCAGATATCCATTTTATGAAGCAAGAAATCTTCCGAAATGCAATGTTTCTGAAATATGGCAACTACAAATGGGAGGTGATGTATCTCATTTTGTCAGACATGCAATACAGCAATGCAAATGTCTCAATTTATGTGACGATATCCAAGCAGACAGAACTTATGACACAACAGTTAATTCTGAGCTGATCCTTGACATTTCCGTTGTCAATAATTACGTTCGAACATTACAACAACGCTTTTCTTACGATATAATCTTTCTGCTTTGCGACATTGGAGGAAACATTGGCCTCTATTTTGGCATGTCTTGTTTAACACTCGTCGAAATATTTGTTTATATCTGCAAAATGTCTTTCACATCATTCAATAAACCTAATTCAAATTTCACATTGAAAAACAAAATTCAAACAATTCTAAGCAAAACAAATAAAACACAAAAACATTTTCTCGTTAAAAAGAAACTGAAAATCACCATCTCACTAGTCGTTCTTTGCCTTTCAATTTACCAAATCCACAACTTGATTGACTTTTATTTTGAATATCCACTCTACAAAACTGTTAGTATTATGAGAGACAACATCATTGAATTCCCAATCATTATTACATGTGACGATAGCCCTGAAATAGTTGAAGCTAAAAGACATTTAGCTATAAAATTAAAAACGAATTGCAATCGCTTTCAGTTCTTTGATTTACTTCACCAATTATCTCAATTCGCAAACAAACCACTGCAATTATGGAACGCCTCGTCCACTTTTAATTACTATAATAAAATCTTGCAAGCTAATTTAAAAACGGTACGTACCAATATAACTTAAACATTTAATTTTTTGTGAACTTGCTGTTTTTTACAGATGGGCAAAGAGCGATTTGACTGGATGTATGCCAACATGTCTGTTGTTTCAACGGTATTTGGAAAGTGTAATGTATTTACGAAAGGTATTAAAATTCAAAACATTTTAATCCGGTATTTGATCTTTTTGCTCATAAATATTTACAGTTGATATGCCCTTTACACAAAAAAGAAATTTTTTGTTGATTTTCGATAAAAAGAAAACCAACTGCAACTTAAATTCACCAGTGAGATATATATTGAACATTCTTGTAACATTTGATTTATTTAACTTTTTATATTCTGGCTGACAGCATTTCATTTTACCACAAAATCAATTTTTTCACCCAAAATATCTTTTTTACATGGCGACTAAATCACTAAGTCAAGTTGGCATAGTGCGTCAGACGGTAATTTCACAATTGTAAAACTATCATTATTTTGACATTATTTCTATGTAGTTGGTCCTAGTTAATACGCCAAAAAGTCCTTGTAAACCAAATAATAAAGTTTCAGAATGTGAACAGAAATGCTATGCATACAAACTGGAACAAAAACTTCTCAATTGCAGGTATGTACTGTAATCCCTCGAAAAGAACGGCATGCCGGATAATTGTAAATCCGACCAGGGTGCCGGAAAATTCGGATTTTCCTGCATAAAGTGAGTATTAGTATTGCGTTTTACAGCACCGATTCGATTTTTACGGCATGCCGTAAAAATGACCAGATGTCTGATTTTCAAAATTTCGATTTTTTCGGCATGCCGTTCTTTCCGAGGGAATATTGTATATTGGTAATTTATGCTTGTCAAACTTCCCACGAAACAAGAAAATGTCTAAACAACATTTTTTACAAACATTCGAAATGTTGATTCAATATAAGAATGTCATTTTTTATCAACTTGTTTTCAACATTCAAACATAACAAAATGTTGCTTTGACATTAAACGAATATTGCATATCAACAACCAATAATTCCACTGTTTGATTGTTGTATCAAAATATTGATACAATATCCAATGAATGTTCATTAGATGATGTATCAATATTTTGATACAACAATCAAACAGTGGAATGAATATTCATTAGATGTTGTATCAACATTCTGATACAACAATCAAACAGTGGAAAAATTGGGTTGTTGATGCGCAACATTCGTTTAATGTAAAGTCAATGTTTAATGTTATGTTTGAATGTTGAAAAAATGTTGATAAAAAAAGACATTCTTATATTGAATCAACATTTCGAATGTTTGTAAAAAATATTTTCTGAATGTTTTTTTGACTTGGTCTTGTTTCGTGGGTTATTCACATATGAATGGGAATTCATATGCCAATAATTTCGAAGGCAAGAAGAACTAGCAGCTAGACTCGGATGTCACCATCATGACTGTTTTAAAATTGATTAAAATAAAATCATTGATATTTGCAGAATGTGTTATTGGTAGGGCTGTTCTCAAGACGAGATGAAAGGAGATATCTCGTCTCGTCTCAATTATTATTAAACAAGATCGTCTCGTCTCGAGAACAGCCCTAGTTATTACTACATTACAGATTACCATTCATGGAAATTAGTGCATTACCACTTTGCATAAATCCAGAAACAGCGAAAACAACTCAGAGAATTTACTTGGAAACTCAGTTGAAGACAAACTCCCAGAAAGATTGTTCTTGTGCAAAACGATGCCAAGAAACCATATTGTACCCTTCTCTAATAGAAAGCGAACCAAGTGAATTCACTGTATTCCGATACAAAATTGAGACAAACATTCGAGAAGTAATAGAAGAACATGAAACAATTACTGTTACAAAATTATTGTGTAATATTGGATCTATTATTGGTATTCTCACCGGTGTCTCAATGTTCTCGATTGTTGAGTATTTCATTTGATTGAAATGTAATCAAAACAGGGTTCTAGCTCTCAGCAAACTAGGATGTCAATTTTTAATCCCCATTATTTATTTTTTAAATAACAACATAGGATTTCACGTAATGCCACATTAATTTAAAATAAAAATCCACCACAAAAGCATATCCATAATAACAAAAAAAGATAGAATTATAATTATTGGTATCGGCTATCGACCAATAAATCGATATTTGTGTTAGAATATAATCTGTAGATATTAGTCAAATGTGCTATTATCATTTTTTTATTTAATGTGAAGTTAAAAACAAGTAAAAGTTAAAAGTTGTAGTTTGAAATTTTGTAATATAAATTACAATTTGGGTAGTTTTGACATATCAGTTATAATGTTTGTAGTGGATGCGTTGTTATATTGTTAGTTAGTTGGTTGTTTTACCGCGAGCATACAGTAGTCTCAATTAATCTAAGTATTAATTTTGCACGATATTCTTTTTAATGCAGTTAGATAATAAGTTACTTACATCTAGAAATACTTTATGTATAACAGTAAATGCACACTAAATACACACCTCACAGAAATAGTCATCTAATGTCATATAACTTGCTACCTGTCAGCCATGATGGTTGCACCCATGTCTAAACATTAAGTATTTTTGTTATTGGGATAAATTAAATGCTTTTTGTTTATTATTTTGACAAGATATCCGCATAGAATAAATTTATTATTATATTATTATTTTGACCACTGAAACTTAAATCTGTGCATCGCCGTGAAGCGCTGTTGTGAGCGTTAGATGTTTATGCTTTGCAAAGTCCAGTTGTACTGTACAAGTATGCAAGCACTAAACATTATTGTAATTACCTTAAGGTTGTTGAATGGTTTAGTCCATGTGCAGAAACAATTGCTAAATTCTCATTGGCTGTCTGGTTGAATACTTACTTGAAAGGTTAAATTAAGAAAAATGTTTTTTGTTTTTTCTGTTACTCTGAACATTTCCAGTAAATAAAAGAAGTTAAAAATTAAAAGTTTTTTTTTTTTTTTTTTTTTTTTTTTAAATTTTCTAAAGAATTTTTTCCACCGATAAATGTATAGGTAGATTCACTACTAACTGGTAGTGCTTCAAAAACCGCATCGTCCTACATGATCGAGTCTGAGAAGTGGTGAGCCAGCAGGTATAAGCCCAACCCTTTCCACGTCTCCTTTGATCGAATGTCTATTATATACCATATTTATTTGTTTTATTTCATTTCTTCTAAAAAGTAATCTAATTTTGTTCAAATTGTTGCAGGAACACCCTGTGTAACACTAAGTTGAAAAAATATTAGATATTAATTATCAAGTGAACACATTTACAAAACATTTTGCTGACGACTTAAAATTTAATATCAGTTAACACCCATTTGATTTATTGCAGCTTTTTATTTTGTTTTGTGACGGTCCAAAATCGGAAACTACTTATTATTCTGACACTAGATGGCGCTGACTGTTTGTCCGCGCCAAATTCAAACTACAGCTATCGATTATTCTCACTTTTGGGTTTAATAAGTAACTAATAACAGTTTGACAAGTAAATAATTCATAAGAGAGTGTATGTTTATTGAATTATGATAAATAATAATATTTCACATTATTATTTATACATTGGATGGAAATCACTTGTAAAAGTGATTATTATGTAGGGAAAGTGTTGTAAGGAATTCCTTACAACACTTATTCTTTTCATGTGTATCTAGGTAATTGGTCGCACCTGCGACCTACTTTCTAGTTTGTGTAGATGACCCTTGACCCTGGTCAAGCAGAGTTCACGTGGACTCTGGCAGGAAGTTGTATCGATTGGCCCAACTCCCTGCATGTCATAGTTAAGCTTATAGTGCCCGTCTCTGATGGCCATACTGCTGTTCAATTGGACACAGGCTGACCACCAAGTGAGCGACCACTATAAAAGGGCTCGCAGAGTTCTATTTGGTTCCAGATTACCCTTAAAGATATATTGATATTATGTTCAGATTTACCTAGTTGACGTGGTTTCAGAACGCTTTTAAGACTCTCGAACCGGCAGGTGCAACAACCGTAAAGACCGTAGTGAGCCATAGCATTTATGTTATGAAGGCCTATGTACCGCGAATATACAAAAGTGATGATGACATGATGTTGTGACACATCGGAGAGTGGTGATTGTTGATCTGGACGTGCCAGTTGTCGTGACCATTCTACTTTGGGTTGGATAATTATCTATTAACGTGTTAGTCGCGACGCGGAGTGCCAGACTATATGGATGAAGGCCAAGTGGGTTAGTTGACCCACGCGGCACCCCACTCAACTCTCGTTTACGGTATTTATGTTATCGTATTGTCTTGTTAGCGACACTCTGGTCAGATGGCCAGAAGTATCGACCGTCATCTGTCTGGGACGCATTGTCATTCGGCAATGTCAGCCCAAACCTTGTGACGAATACAGCCAAAAGTCAACCGTTAGTCGGATCGATCTTCCATCCTCATCCCGTTAGAACCACTTCAGACCAACCAGGAATGACAGATAGAGCTCCAGACCTAGACATAATCCAGATTCACCCTCATATATTTACCTTATCATATTCTGTTCGATAGTATACTATTCCTGGCTTTAGATTTGTATAAGTAATTGTTAGTCAGTGCTCTGTTAATAAATTCATATTGTTATGTTTTGATAAGTTATGTGTATATTTTCCCTCTGAGTTTCCGTACAATTTCCACACACCAAGTTATCACTTCCAAATCTCGCGTAGTTGTTAGTGATTTAGTCGGTACTTCGAGGTTATTATCACTTGGTAATTTCCCCGAATATCGGATCGTCACACGTGGAGGTTCTACCGAGATGTGGTTGCGATTTTGTTGTGTGGACATTGCTAGCCGATCAAGTGTCTACTCATGTGGGTATCACACCTTGTCCTTTGTATAGACCTATATCTTGCGATGCGTGATGTGGTCGAATGGCCACAAAACATCATCCCTGATACATAATATACCGTTATTATTTGGTCATTAACAACTTCCTGCCAACCAGTCTATTCCGATAAAGTTTAGAATACAGCCGATAACAGAATAGTGCTGTAGTAATTAGGGGCAGATATGTGCGTAATTTCCAACGTGGTGGATGGATTTCTTCGGAGTTCTCATTCCCTGTTGAGAAATAATTGCATATCTGTGGAATTAAGTAGGGTATTCGGGTAACACCAAAAATTAGAATCTTGCATTTTCCTGAGTAACTTCATCAGACTTGAGTTGTACTCTACATTGGCCAATCCGAAACCTCTTCTTTGGATGTGGACTGAGGTGCAATTTCGTTCTTAGCGAGTTGCACTATTCCATGTAGAGGCGCTAGTCGGGGGAACTATCGTTCCTCCTATCGGGCTGAAACAAGAAACTCTCTCTGAGCTGTGAAAAGGATGATGTTGGCAAAAGAATCCCAACTGTTTCTATATTAAAAAATTATAAGTGTGAACCAGTAATTATTGTAGTATAAAATTCCTAAAGTTCAGGTGGACTTAACGAATTTTCCCATTTCTTGTGCTGAATGTACACAGATTCGAGGGGATCTTGTACGTTTCCTCAAAACAAAGAGTACAAGTATTCTCGGTGTTTGTGGGTTTTATTAGTATTTCTGCGTGAACGTGGAGCTCGTATGGAACTCGATCACATCGTGGTAGGACCAATACATTTTCCAGTGTAGGGCCACAAGTGATTGATGGTGAGGTGTGTCTGTCTCTATTCTGCTTCAAGATTTGACGCAGAAGTAGAGTTAAAAGACCCCGTCGCCAGTGTTCCGCGCACTAGTAAAACGAAGGAACGTAATCCCCGCAAATTACGACCATGCTGGTACTAACTAATCAAATTTATTTTTGGGAATCTGACTTCATAACGTGTTCAGGGACTGGAGACAAAGGTTTTTCACGTGGAAAACTTCCTCGCTAGTCCTAAGCCACCCCGTGGAGTTTGTCCCATTGTGATGAGATCTAGGATAAGCTTCGAAGCTGATAATTGCCCAAACATGGCGGAAACACCGGTCAAGGACGGTATTTGCCGTACTCTGATTGGATCTCACCCAACAATTGGAGTTAGCAGGATGTAAGGATTACTAAGAGGTTAAATACTCCGTGTGCAGGAAATTCGTCTCCTTCTACTCGTAGTACTTGTGCTATATAGTTTGAAATTATATCGTTCCACTACTTTGTGTAATATTTTATACTTTATTTTAATTCTGATAATTTTACATGGCTTCTACAATGAGTCCTCGTATCACGCGTGCAATGGGACGAACTGGCCAACTTGCACTAGAGAACACCGTGCAACAACCCCAGATTCCGGACCACGTGACCACTGATGAGGACGTTTAAAGTGAAGAAGTGGTACACACGTACCACGCCGCGATGCCGGACAAACCTATTGCATCCACTTCAGGTGAACCTTTACGATCTGCAAAGGCCGTCGTATCTATCTCATCAAGTGACGAAGGTGATGCGGGCTCGAGCGCAAGTACGTTCGAGCGGGCAGGCAGATATTACGGCGTTGCGCCTCATCGTTTCGTAACGTTGAACCAGCTGTTCACACATGTGAACAGGAATCTGGAGCTAATCATATTCAAGAATAAACTTAACCCTTTCGATTATATGGAGCGAGAAGGCTTATTCGATGTATCGACCATCACACCTGTGGTGAGTCAGTCCTCGAATCAAGCAAACGAGTCTGACCATGACTACTCCTTAAACACCTGGAGTAGGGTGTCGAGTGTGGCAAGAAGTCTCGGCATACCCAATCGTGGACAGACTCGTTCCCCCAGTTGTTCGAGAAGAGCTCCTTCGGTACCTGGCGACATTCGTCATATAAGGGGCGACTCCTTACATAGGGAGGAACCTCGGGCGATGTCTGGGTACCCGAATGGAAACCATCACGATAGTAGAGATAATCGACGAATGAGGGAGGGAGAACCTTTGAATCCGAAGGCCAGTCCTCCTCCCCGTAGACGGGAGAAAAGTCCGTCTGTTGCGACTATTCCACCGTCTACGTACTCATGTCCCTCATCTCAATCCAGAGGAGCGGATCCCCGTTCAGATGAATACTCTCCACGTTACGGACGACCTCGCTCCTACTCGAGCGCGCGGTCATTCACAAGATCCCTATCAAGAAAGCAATCGCCTCCTCCACGAAAATCCGGTCCTCCTCCCAGGCGACACCCGTCACCTCCGAGGAGACAGTCATCAAAGCAGAGAAGGTCGATGCCCCCACAGTATTCATCTCCTCGTGATCACTCGACCTCACGTGAGGAAGAACTGAGAGCGAAGATGATAGAAAAGCAAATGGAATGTATGGACAGTATGATAAGTAGACTCGAACAAGGGAATCAAGGGTCACCCGGCCTTGCTCCCCAAGGTCGACTGAAAGGCGCCAAGATACCAACCTTTGACGGATCACAGGAACAATGCGTCAGTTTTCTGAACGCCATTGAAGCAGCGGCAGAAGCCAGTGGATTGACATTAGACGTCATCATTAACCGAGGTTTATCGAGTTACTTACTGGGAGACGCATATGATTGGTTCGTAGAATATAAAGAAACTTTCACGAGTTGGCGGGTATTTGCCCAACAATTCAAAGAAATATTCAATATGTCCGAATTAAATAGAGTAAGTATGTTAAAAGGGATTTGACAGAAGTCTGACGAGTCTCTTTATGATTATGTGTTACGTTATCGCAATGTCTGGGCTCAACAGACGTCTGTTAGTGCCAAGGCAGCTGCGTTGGAGATCTATTTAAATGCAACCACTTACGGTCGTAATACTCTCACGTCAAATGGCTTGAGAGCTAAGGAAAGCTTTCACTCACTTTATAAAGCGGTGTTAGCCAACAGGAGCTTGTTCGATGATTCGGAACCTCCGGCACATGCCGAGGAACCAAAAGTTGAACCTGTTCCCAAGGTAGCGGTAGGTAAACCGACATTCCGTAAGGAATATGTCAAAAATGTTGCTAAATTCATGGAACAGGAATCTCTCGTTGAGGATACCGATGAGTCCTCTCCTGAGTCAGAGGAGAATTTGGAATTAAAATTTTAGCTGTTTTATCTACACGATCAGACCACTGCACCTGCAATACTTCCCGACAGACGAACAGGGAAATGCTTTTTCTGCAACAAGCCAGGACACCAGAAAAGAGAGTGTCATAAGTACCTTGCATGGTTGAAGCAGAAAGAGACGGGTGTGAATGTCCAGAAACGAGAAGCAGATAAAGCCGCACCTGTAGCTGGAACACCAGAAGTAAAGAAACCCAGGAATGAGTGGATCACTCGGGAATCCCTGACTGAAGCCATGAAAGACCTGAAAACTGAAATGGCCGTAAGTCATGCGAAAGAGATGAAGAGTGTGGCTGATCACGTGACCAGCGCACTCAAACAGCAGTTAGACGTAATTGCGTCTAAGCTGCCGACCAGCACTAGTGATTCCAAAAACTAGTATCGAGGACTGATGTGACGTCCCAGTTCTCCACCGAACCGATGGATATTGACAAGGAATCGTGTTGTCCCATGGATACAACCCCATCTACGGTTGTCACATGACTAGGTACCTGTAAACATGAATCCGACTAGTAGTAGCGGAGGAGTGGATGAGGCTATTCAGGAGATGACAGCGAAACTGAGTTATTTGCCCTTCTATTCGGGTAGTTACAATGAAGAGAGTTTTGTTAAGAAAGCTCGCCGTGATGAGAAACGGGCTAAAAAACGACAGATTTCTTGCTCAAATGGGAAAGAATCTGTTGAACGTTTTCGGCTGATGTCGGCCGCAGACGATAGCCCAAGGATGCAGATCACTATAGGTAACCTTACTTATAATGCTCTGATGGATACCGGTGCCACACAGTGTTTTATCGGGCAGCAAATGCTGGCGGCCACTGGGTGTTTACCGGAGTATATCCAAGAAGCTCCGAAAAATATGGTTGTGTGTGCTGTAGGGATAAATCACGAACCAGTCGGACAGGTGACTTTAAGTGTCGAGTGGCACGATTTTAAGACACCTATGAATTTTTACATTTTGAGAGATGAGGTATGCAGTCTGATTATTGGGCATAATTTCATGCGCAGAGTCGGGCTAAACCTGCACACCGAGGAAGGATATTTTTCCTGCACTCGGGCACCAGGTGTTCACATACCTTACGTACCATATGAAGTGGGTTTCAGGGAACATTCCCTGAAACTACTACATGTGTTTAATAATACTGCAATACTCGCAAATCTCGATTGGGATGAGCGATTAGTGGCGGGAAGTGATTGCACAGCAGAACAGCGATTGATGTTGAAGGACGTGTTGACAAGTGTCCGCGACGTCTTCAGCGAAAATCCTGGATGCTCGCTAACCCACACACACGGTATTAAATTAAAGGAAGGGGCTAAGATTCTGAGGCACCCATTTCGGACGTTTAACCCTGCTAAAAAGGCCATAATGATCAAACTAGTCGAAGAGCTAGAAGCATTAGGTCTAATAGAGAGAGCCACTGGAAATTATATTAGTTATCCAGTAATCGTGTCAAAGCCAGACGGTACGTACCGTATGTGCATTGATTATCGATGGCTGAATGCCTTGACAGAGGTTGAAGCGATACAGATGCCGAATATTGATCACCTTATCCATAAGTGTGGAACGACAAAATTTTTCACATCTATCGACTTAGTCAAAGGTTACTACCAAGTAAAGATGAAAGAAGAAGATAAGCAGAAAACGGCGTTCTATACTCCGAAAGGCAGGTACCAGTTCGTTCGCATGCCATTTGGTCTGTGTAACGCTCCCAACACTTTCCAGATGATGATGGAAGAAGTGGTGGAAGGTGATTTGCAGGAGTACACGTCGTATACTTAGATGATGTGATTGTCTACTCTGACACATGAGAGGATCACATGGTCCATGTCCATAATGTCTTAGAAGCAATAAAAAAGGCTAAGTTAACTGTCAACTTGAAGAAGTCCAAGTTTGGACGTACTTCATTGAAGTTTTTGGGATATCTGATCACGCCTGAGGGGCTGAGAGAAGACCCCCATAAAATATCTGCGATTAGTAAGTTTCCGACTCCTACGGACGCCAAGGCGATTCAAAGGTTTCACAGAATGGTGAATTTTTCCGGAATTCATACCCAACTTTGGAACAATTGCACTCCCACTGACATCGGTGATGAGTGGAAAAGTTGACTTTGTTTGGGGTGAATCACAGCAGCAAGCCTTCGAACGTTTGAAAGATTTGTTGTGCGCCGATAAAGTTCTTTTGATGCCAGATTTAGCGAAACCCTTCGTTATTCTGACTGATGCGTCACATCAAGGTTTAGGGGCAGTCCTCTGCCAAGATGTAGACGTATGGGATGATAAGAAGCAGGCGATGGTCCCATCTCCGAAACCTGTGGCATTTGCCAGTAGAGTTTTGAGAGGGGCCGAGGTGAGGTATTCTACACCCGAACTAGAGTGCTTGGCTGTAGTTTGGGCGATAGAAAGATTTAAAACCTTATTTGGAATATACTTACTTTTATTTTAGAATCCGATGCACAGGCCCTCAAATGGTTGATGAGCACGCCTGAGCCATCTGGGCGCTTTGGTCGATGGGCCATTCGCATCCAGTCCGGTGCATTCAAGATAGTTTACCGTCAAGGTAGACTAAATTGTGTCGCCGACGCGCTTTCACGAGCTCCTCTGCCAGATGAAGAAACGCCTATTGATGACTACGTAGAATCCAAAGAAGTGACAAAGTACTGGCCCGAGTGGGACGGTAACGAGTCATGCCTGAAACGCATAAATGCCCATTCGAGCTACTTATGTAATTGTGATGT
>JH432191.1:3022-17400 GCA_000239455.1 Strigamia maritima
TTTGTCTTCATCCTAGCTTTCCTCCAATCGAGAGGCTAGTGGTGACTTGTTGAACATCATTGGCGTGTTGTGCATGTATTTGCCCAAGGCCTCAAAGCTCGATCTAATATTGACTAGTACTATTTGTTCTATTTGTTCTACTTCTTGGTTGGTTGGTTTTTTTTTTTTTTTTTTTTTTTTTATTTTTTATTTCCCAAGTGCAATAAAACAGAAGAGTTGTTTTGACACTAACTCGTGTCACTAACTGGTTTGGCTGTTGCACTATTGTCACTTGTAATTTGCCCATTAGTTGCAGCATCTAGTCAGTCACTAGGTGTCCTGTCAAGTTCCTGCAAGAGTTTCCATCAAGGAGTGGCAAATGCCAATTGAAATTGTGGTTCAAACATCAAGAAACAAGTTCCATTAGTTAAAGGGTTTACGACATTAAAAAAATATTATTATGACTGAATAATGTTTACCGCCTCTTAAAATGGCCGAAATGATTTTTATTTATTTTTTTTTTTTTTAAAGTTTTCGGAAAACTATTTTCTATTTCGAACAGCGCTTGGCGAGAGACATTGTTGGCCACCGCTGGCAGAACTGGCCACAACTGGTAATAATCGCGCAATTTAATCTTGTCTCGGGTTTAAAGGGACGGTGTAGTCAGGGTTCCGTGTGATATAAAATAAAAGTAATATACAAATCATTAACAATACACTCATTTCTATCCATTTGTCACGAGTTTATTAAATAGAACGAAACAAAAGCAACTGGAACTATTTACTATCGCGTAAGGTTTTGTGATGCGGTTACGCAGCAGCAGCAGAGGAAGGGAGGGAAGGAAGGTTTTTTAAAAGAACAGCAAAAATGGCTGCCAACAATGGAAATATAAAGAGAATGTCAGTTTAATGCTGTTTTCTCACCCCCTTTGGAATTTTTTCATATTTTTCAATTGGTGGCTCAAAAGAGCCCATGACCAATCATGTATACAGATTTTGACCATGTGACCAGTATGATTTTATTTTTATTTATTTATTTATTTATTTATTTATTTATTTATTTATTTCTAATTTAATACTCAACAAAAAATGAAATTACGTCGAACATTTCTACGCACTTTAATCTCACGAATAACGTATTTCATTTTCATTTCTGGGTACATTGTTCCTTTAAATCAAACAAATCTCCGAAAAAAATTATTTAAGGGTTTTAAACGATGCTTGATCCAATGGACCAATAAAAAATGTGATGCCGTAAACTCTTTTTTTGAATATTTCAAGAAGTTCTTTACACAAGGATCCTTAACCACTATAGCTCAACGGGAGCGGGAGGATAATGAATTGTGGTAGGTGCCTTTTAAATTGATAGATAACTACTTTCTGCCCACTGAAGCACCCCTGATGCGCGCGGTGCGAGCAAAGTGGGAATGGTTGCGCTCTCTCGCGACCCCCCTTCCGTATATATACAAGTTTGAGGGTATAGAAATAAAGCAGTGGCCATTTTAGGTTTTTTTTTAAAAAAAAAAAAAAAAAAATAAAATAAATAAATAAATAAATTACCGTAGAACGGGGGATATGCATTGGGCGCCATTTTCGCACTTATTTTATAAATAAAACCTTGAATATTTCACTTTACAGGCTGAGAGTAACGTATTGCGGTCAACTTGACCGGTAGAATACAATGGTGTTATTGAAAAAAATTAAAAAATTAATTTTTGACCGCATTTTTGGGGTCACACGTAAATAACTAGACGTCAAAACTTATCGTCAGTGCTTTCGATTATCGAAAATCTCATCGGCGGACCCGTATAATCCGAAAATAATGGCACAATTACGATGTTTTTATTGAATTGCGTTTGTTTATGTGCTGAGAAGGTGAAACACGCCGCCGCCCGGTGGGGAATGTGGGTGGCGATGTCTTTCAACTCGAATGACATGTGTCACTTGCAGGAGTCACGACTCAGCGACCCCCGAGTTGCATTGTGAGAATGGAAAATGGGGAAAATGGCACTTTATGTCAACGATACCGGCCACTTTGTGTCCACTTTGTGTCCACTTTGTGTGTGCCACTTTGAATGTTTTCTTTCCTCGTCTCGTTTTGATTGAAAATTGATTTCTGAAACAAAAGGTGTTGAATGTGATTTTTGCCTGTTAGACTTTGTCTCGTGAACTTTAATTGCCAAGGTCAATTTCCTTATCTAAAATGAAATTATAGGTTTGCAGCTGCAAAATATTAAATAAATAGGAGCGCCGTGCCGCCGACGTGTAACAGGAAGTGACGTGACCTATGAGTCTCGTTTTGTTCGGGGAAATTGGGCGGGAAAAAGAATTATAGAGCGACGTAAATTTAATTGGGATTAGGCGGGCGAATGTTTCCATTATTTCCATCCAAATGTTCTTAATACCGAAGACGTAATACAAGGAAAAGTAAAAAAAAAAAAAAAAAAAAAGGACTTAATTTCACGTCATTTTACGGTACTATTATATAGATTATATATATATAGACACGTCGATATCCCAATTATTCGCAGTGTTTTCGATAATCGGAAAATCTACGCGCCATCTTTACGGTTATAAACACTCACTGTAAACTACTATTATCGCTGAACAAATACAAATCACATATTATACATTCTGGGGCAGATTTTCCTTTTTTTTCTTTTCGGATTTCGGTTGTGGTTTTTTCGCGTGATCAAATTGCCAATTGGGCGAAGAGAGAGAGAGAGAGGAATTTTGAGAGGCGGCGGCGAAGAGGGTTAAAAAAGAAAAAGTGGGCACGAGTTATTAACACATTCTTGTCTTCGCCCGCATCATTAAATCAAGCCGCGAGACTGCTCAAGAAATTTACGATTTTTAATATTCGTTGAAAAGTGAGTGAGTCTGCGAGTGGCTGCTTTGTGTTGTTTGGGGTAAGACTCGCTAGATGTCATTGTTTATGACGCTCTGGCTATTTGAGCGTCTTTTCACGTAGGAATTTTGTGTCGAGAGCTTCTGACATTTTCCCATGAGAAAGAAGGGAATTAGCCATTGTAACACGAGTCTGCTTTTCATTAAGGTCGAGCTTCGTCCACTTACAAGATGGCCGACACGTGCTGAGAATAGTTATCAGCCGCTATACGGCGCTACCAATTTTTTTTTTTCTTTTTCTTTATTTTCTTTAATTTATTTGTATTTTTTTTTAAGTGTATTAGCGGAGGGTTATGAAGTGCATTTGTTATGGTAAGGGGAGAGATGTTAGTGGGTGGTAGGTCGCCCCCTCTTTGGGGTGTTGCTTCGGAGCACGCGCCCAAGCGTATTGCAGATTATCGGGGAGGAACCAAAATGGGACCCACCACGTTCTGTCAACTGTCTTTTCATGTCTACCAGACCGTGCAGACATTATCGGAATTCGGAATATACAAAATTTAATAAAAACATCGTAATACGTGAACAGTAACTAGTTACCGTTATAGTTACGGTTTTAAAACAATAACTAGTTAACTACAGTTATCGTTATCTGGTGTAACTGCCGAAAAGTAACTATTTATAAACTCTATCCAACAATTCGTGCACGAAACTGAAAAGTGAGCTTTTTTGCATTGTACTGAAAGTATCTAGTCGAGTCGAGTCGAAAAATCATTGTTTCGTAGCCAAAAAATGTGCGCAACAATAGAAAAACCCAAAATAAAAGAATATTTTTTTAAATATTTTACGAGCGTTTTCATTTGTTAACAATGGCACGCATATTTTTGGACTACGAAGCAATGATTTTTCGACTCGGCTCGACTAGAGGATTCAAATAAGATACCACAATATATACTTTCGGTACAATGCACAGGCCATTAACCAATAGAAGTTTCGTGTAACGAATTGTTAAATAGAGTTTAGTTACGTTTTTTAAGTTACCGTTACAGTTACTATTGCGTTACTATCAAAACAAATTCTAATTGCGTATAGGTAGCAAAATTTCCTATACGCAAGCATACACGGCGTAGATGGGGCTTCCAAATACGAAACAGTCTACGTTGTCAATATACATTTGTATTTTAAATACCACACATCGAAACTTTATAACAGCTTTCGATAAAAATGTTCTTTTTTTTTCTTTTATATAGAGATGCAAAGAGAAATTAAACACTTTGGCCATTTCTGTGATGAACCAATGGCCCGGTGTCAAGTTGAGAGTGACCGAAGCGTGGGACGACGAAGGAATCCACGCGACCGATTCCCTGCATTACGAAGGCCGTGCGGTAGACATCACCACGTCGGACAGAGACCGGTCCAAGTACGGCTTGTTGGCTCGGTTGGCCGTTCAGGCGGGTTTCGATTGGGTTTACTACGAATCCAGGTCACACATCCACTGCTCCGTTAAGTCAGGTAAGAGAAGCGAGGTAGAGAATCGGGTTTACCCACAAGTGCGTAAAGCGACGTCCGACTCGCATTAAAACTGACTAATTAAAATTGACATACAAGAACTGACATTAAAACCAATAAGTAATAACGTAGTTTATTACATCTCGTGACCTCTGGCTCGTGTTTATTTATTCACGCCTTTTGTGTACCGCAATTCCGGCGCTATTCGAGGCGGTGGCGTGAGAAGAAATTCCTCAGCGGTGAAGTAAAACAGGCCTTTTGCAGCTAAACACGCGTGACAGTAGAATAACTATTGAATTTTCATCACTCTAGTTGCGCAGCGCCGCCCTGGTGTCGAGTGTTGAGCCCAGGGCCGTCTTCGTGTGGGGCCTGCGTGTGTCGGCCGCTAATTTCAGCTGAGAGGTCGATGATGAGCCCCTTGTTTAACAGGCGGCCTGACAGCAATCGCTTTGGCCGCCGAGGGGCGCCACTACTTGAGGCTATCTATTTTTTTTTTCTTTCTCCCCCTTTTCTCTTTACGTCACTCGAGAACCTTCCTCCATTTTTTTTTTTAAATATTTTTTTATTTTTTATTTTATTTTTTATTTTATTTAGAATCATCCCAAGCGGCGAAAAGTGGCGGTTGTTTCCACGGTAACGGGACTGTACGGACGACGAGCGGGACGAAATTTATGTCGGATTTGCGATCGGGAGATCGTGTTTTGACTTTGAATGAAAATAAGGAACTAATTTTTAGTCCGGTTTTATTGTTTTTGCATCAGGATTCGGATAAGAGTGAGAATTTCGTCGTTCTCGAAACGGAATCGTCCAAGCGACTAGTGGTGACTCGCAACCACCTTTTAGTGATTGCCGTCAGCAACTACACAAAAGCGAGTGTTTTCGCGCGCGATGTGCGAGTGGGAAATCACGTTTACGCGATCGTGGACGAGAAGCCGAGGTTGGAACGGGTGGTTTCTGTGTTTGCGCGAGTTGAGACTGGAATTTACGCGCCGTTAACGCAACACGGAACGATTATCGTGGACGATGTGTTTGTTACGTGTTACGCCACGTTCGAGGATTTTGGCACGGCTCATTGGGCAATGGCTCCAGTTAGGATATTGTTTACTTTAACGCGATTGGTCGAACGAGTGACGTCATTGTCGATTTGGGCGTCGTCGGATGACGATCGTGTGCATTGGTATCCTCAATTGTTGTATACTGTCGCCGAACGGACTTTACCATCGAGTTTTTTCTATTCAGAGGATGGTGGAGATGTGAATTTGTACAGAAATCTTATTTGAAGATGGTTTGTTTTTTTCTTTTACTGTATTTATCCCGGAAACAGCGGCATGCCGGTAAACGACGATTTCGACTAGGGTGCCGGATAAAATGGGTCAAAAAATAATAGGTGGATTTTCGGAAACTAAAACTTGTGAAAAATGAGTTTTTCATGTGTTTTGTCTATAATTCTGAGTGTAAAAATCGTAGGCAAGTTTTAGGTAAGTTTTAGCTACGTTTTAGCTATGTTTTAGTGTTTATCACATGACTTGAAGTAGCCAAGTGTCTTCCAAAGCAAATGGCGCCTGAAATTCTACAGTTAGATGCTGCGCAGACGAGTACGCAATTGTACGACACAAACTCGTGTCTCATGAAATGGTAGCTGCATTCCAATATTTCCAATATTTCCAATAGGTGCATTCAGGAACTAAAACTCGTCAAAAAACGAGTTTTGCGTGTGGTTAGTTTTGTGTATAATTCTGAGTGTGAAAATCTGAGGCACGTTTTAGCTAAGTTTTAGGGAAGTTTTAGCTTCGTTTTACCTTCTATCACATGACTTGAAGCAGCAGTCATGTGACGTCTAAAACAAATGGCGCCGATCTAACTCTACAACAGTAGAGTAGATCCTGCGCAGACGAGTGCGCAATTGTAAGACACAACTCGTGTCTCGTGAAACGCTGGAATTGTAGCGTTTCCTAAAACGCGCGTGCATGCGCGTTTCTTGGCTTAAACTTAAACGTTTCCGGAAATGACGACACATTTCAGGAAACGAAACGAGGGAAACGACTAAAACATGGAAATGTTTTAGTTCCTGAATGCACCTAGTATTTCCATTATTCCCAACACGACTGAAACGCTCGTTTCGTGTTGGCGACCATGACGTCACACATAGTTTCCGTTTCATCAGCAAAACGTGGCTGAAACAAAAACGTGGAAATTTTCGCGTTTCTGGGAAACGACATGCGTTTTAGGTACTTTTTGACTGCTTCAATGGCAGCCATCTTGGAATCGATAGATCGAGCACGGTGTTTTTCGACTTCAAACTGAGGTTTTAGCTAAAAATAGATAAAAGTTGTGAAAAATGACGACCAATCGGATGTAACTGAACAAAACGGAATCATTCCTAAATTAACCAAAAACTAAAACTGACACACGAAACTAAAACTGGAATATTGGAATGCAGCTGCTGGAATAGCAGCGTTTCCTAAAACGCACGTGCACGCGCGTTTCAGACTTAAACGTTTCCGGAAATGACGACACTTTTCAGGAAAAGAAACGAGGGAAACTCAGGGGGGAAACACGAAAATGTTTTAGTTTCCGAATGCACCTACCGCGACGTCGGATTTACCGTGTCACAGCCGCAGCAACGGCAGTTGAACGTCGAACTCGCTTTTATCCGGCATTTCGCTGTTTCCGCTGTTTCCGCTGTTTCCGGGGTAATACAGTTTATTTTTTTTTTTTCTCTTTTAATTTATAGTTTTATTTAACATTTGGACAAATTGATTTTTTTATTCCATTTTTTTTTTGTTTCCAGCGAGTGAAATGGACATTATCAAAAGTAACAAAACTAGAAATTGAGATTATGTATATTTAATTTAATTTTTATTTAACTTTAATATTTTTGTGTAACGTAAGTATAAAATTTGTGTACGATCAAGTATTTTATGTGAGCTCCTCAAATATATGGTCAGAAGTTGAAACGCCTGACGGCAATTTTTAGAACTAGAAACTTGTTAATAAAAGTAATTAAATTAATTTTTTTTTTTTTTTTTTTTTTTTTATTTATTATTATTATTATTTGCCATACTTCCACTTCCCAGTACATGAGTTGTGTAAGCAGAAAGATATAAAATGTAATTAAATGTTTACGGTAATTCAAAAAAGAAAGAATAAACATTTGTTGATTACAGGTCTGTTAGTGGGATTTTCCGGTGCAGCTGATCCAGGTCGCCATGATTTATGAGTGCAATTCATAAACAATTGTATTTAGAAGCCAATATGACAAGAAATTGTTTCAAACCAGTTTTATTTAATTACAGCAGAAATAAATAGGTGTGCTGAGAAACGGGGGAAAACACCTGGGAAGAAAATACATCAGGTGTGCAACAAAAGTGTTAATCCAGAAAAATTGTTTTTTTTTTTATTTTTTATTTATTTATTTTTTTTTTGTATTATTTTGTTGTGTTAATGACTCGAGCGGTTAATCTTATAGTGGGAAGTGAAAAACTAGTTTAAAGGACTTGTATAAATCATTCGATTGACATTGATTTATGAAGGATCTTAATCACTTGTTCTTCATTTGTAATAAATTTATTTTTAATTGAAAAAGCTTTTACACAGGTATGAAAATTAATGGCTGATTAAAGAGATAAAATTTTTTTTTTGTAAAAAAAAAAATTATCTCGGGAATTCACGGCTGAGTGGCGCCATCTAGTGTCCGAAATGTGAAGCCGGTAAGAATTTTACAGTATTCCCTCGGAAGGAACGGCATGCTGGGAGAATAGGGTTTACCGGCGCAAGCGGCTACTATGGCCATACACGCCATAAACTGAATCTGACTCACATTAAAACTGACTAATTAACATTAACATACAAGAACAGACACTAAAACTAATAAAACGAGACAAACCCATGTTAAACAAGCAATACTAAATCAAAACAAATTATACCGACATACCGACACCGGCATGCAACTGACTTCTTACAGACTACTTCTTACAACTGACTTCCCACAACCGACTTCCTACTACCTACCGACCTCCCACTATCGACTTTCTACAACTGACTTCCCACAACTGACTTCTTACAGCTGACGTATCCCAGCATAAGCATACCAACCCCGGCATATCAACCCAGGCATACCAACCCCAGCGTACCAACCCAGGCTTACCAACCCTGGCATACCAATCCAGGCTTACCAACCCCGGCGTACCGGGTCTGGTGTCTCCGACGGTATGCTGGGCAAAACTGAGTTTGACCAAATTTTAAAAATCTGACATTTGGTCATTTTTACGGCATGCCGTAAAAATCGAATCGGTGCTGCAAAACGTAATACTCACTTTATCCGGCAGAATTTTCCGGCACCCTGATCGGATTTACTATTATCTGGCATGCCGTTTTTTTGAGGGAATAGGGTACATTTTCTATGCTTTCTTTATTTTTCTCCATCAAATGCTTTTTTAAATTCCATCCTTCTTTTAATGTGTAAATCTTGCGTTATCACCGACTATAAAAGCCGCTACCCGAGTTGTTAGAGCATTTAGATCACAATATTCGTGGATATCATACACTTAAATAGAGCTACCAACTTTGCCAAGTAGGCTTAGCACTAGTGCATGAGTTCAGACTAGCCAGCTGAACAAGCAATGTTTGCAAGAACCCTCTGGAAGGCAGGGGTAGTGAATCCGGAAAGCTATCTACAGGATTGTACGAGTATTTGCATTGCCAACAAATAAAATGAAGACATTTTAACAATAATTGATTTTTAAATGTAAGTTCTTAGATATTTTAATATTTCAGCAATTTTTTAATGTAAGTTTTTAATATGATTTTAATACTATTATAAATTCCTTAACAATTTTTAAGTATAAGTTTTTATATAGGTTCATGGTTTTAATGATGACACATTTAAATCTATGTAAATCTGACTTTATTATTATTGTTTTTAACCCTCAAAGCCCCACCCTATACCACAATTGTGACCAGCTGCAGTTGTGAATATAAATATTTTTTAAAAAAATTTTTAAAAAATCTGAAATTTGCAGAAGCTGTTAAGAATATGCATTTACATTTTCTGAATTAATTTCATAGCAATCAGGCATAAAATGAAAAAGTTATTGTAAAAACAAAAAACTGTCCCCTTAAATTCCCAGCTTAAGTTTTTGGTTGTTTTCACTGCAAATTTTACTCTAGTGAGAGCGCTTTTTGAATATTGCGCCCCCCTGTATATAAACTAAATAACCATACACAGCATTAACCCTTCATCTGTGAAACACATGGTCAACTGAGTTAGTGTGAAACTAATTTCAATTTAAATTAAGTAGATATAGACAATTGTTATTATAAATAAATGATTAAAAACACCTTGCATGCTGTTTAAAACAACATTTTGACCGCATGTCTTGATTATTAAAATTGGTGACACCCAGTGTCGGTTGGAGATAGATAGATAGATAGAATTGAGTTTATAGACGCAAGCGACGACTGAGGTCATACACGTCTTTTAATCTGATCAATATAAATCTGACTAAATGAAACACATTTGACCATTGTTAAACACTACATTCGTACATTCTATTTCAGAATGGAATGGAGCATTACATTATCAAATAATGATCGAAAACGGAGACAAAAGCCACAGAAGAGAAAGCGGAGCAAAAAAAAGGAGATATAGATAACCAGAGGACCTATTAGCACCACTGCAGCGGAAAAACAAAGTGCTGCAATGGAGTACCCAGGGGAGGCCACAAGGAGGCTGGGCTTGGAAGTTTTCTCCCCCGTCGGTTGGAGAAACCATGGTAACAACACTAAAGCAGAGTAGAGACTCCAAATGGTCACAATTGTGACCATTAATCGGGTCTACGTTGTTCCAAAATTTCAGGGCTTTGAGGGTTAAGAAATGTGCGACAACTAACGAGAGAGTGCGATAGAAATTTTGTTGTTAACGGTGTGTATAATGGTATCCGATCACTGCATTTTAACAAAAAACTGTTCGTGCTTGTATCGGTACTATCGGTACACAATATTATATGAAAATATGAAGCCAACAAGAAAGCAAAATCCAGCTAGAAAGAGTATACCATAATGCTTAGTTAAAACTGGTGTTCACACTGCTCCGTAACGTAAGAAGGCTGCGCAATGCATTGTAGGCTTAAAAACACAGACTTAGGCTTAAAAACACAGACGTAGACTTAAGTTCTTACTTCAAAATCGATTTTAAGTATGTGACGATCCAAAATCGGAAACTACTTATTATTCTGCCACTAGATGGCGCTGACGGTTTGTCCGCACCAAATTCAAACTCCAGCTACCGATTATTCTCCCTTTTGGGTTTAATAAGTAACTAAGAACAGTTTGACAAGTAAATAATTCATAAAAGCGTGTATATTTATTGAGTTATGATAAATAATATTTCACATTATTATTTATACATTGGATGGAAATCACTTGTGATAGATAGATAGATAGAATTGAGTTTATAGACGTAAGCGACGACTGAGGTCATACACGTCTTTTAATCTGACCAATATAAATCTGACATAAACAAACACATTTGATCATTGATAAACACTACATTCGTTCATTCCATTGCAGAATGGAATGCAGCATTACATTATCAAAAAATGATCAAAAACAGAGACAAAAGCCACAGAAGAGAAAGCGGAGCAAAAAAAGAAGAGATAGATAACCAGAGGACCCATTAGCACTACTGCAGCGGAAAAACAAAGTGCTACAGAGGAGAACCCAGGGGAAGCCACGAGGAGGCTGGGCTTGGAAGTTTTCTCCCCCGAAATCACTTGTGAAAGTGATGATTATTTAGGGAAATTGTTGTAAGGAATTCCCTACAACAATTACTCTTTTCATGCGTATCTGGGTAATTGGTTGCACCTGCGACCTATTTCCTAGTTTGTGTAGATGACCCTTGACCCTGGTCAAGCAGAGTTCACTTGGACTCTGGCAGGAAGTTGTACCGATTGGCCCAACTCCCTGCATGTCATAGTTAAGCTTATAGTGTCCACCTCCAATGGTCATACTGATGTTCAAGGCTGACCACCAAGTGAGCGACCACTATAAAAGGGCTTGCAGAGCTCTATTTGGTTCCAGATTACCCTTAAAGATATATTGATATTATGTTTGGATTTACCTAGTTGACGTGGTTTCAGAACGCTTTTAAGACTCTCGAACCGGCAGGTGCAACAACCGTAAAGACCGTAGTGAGCCATAGCATTTATGTTATGAAGGCCTATGTACCGCGAATATACAAAAGTGATGATGACATGATGTTGTGACACATCGGAGAGTGGTGATTGTTGATCTGGACGTGCCAGTTATCGTGACCATTCTACTTTCGGTTGGATAATTATCTATTAACGTGTTAGTCGCGATGCGGAGTGCCAGACTATACGGATGAAGGCCAAGTGGGTTACTTGACCCACGCGACACCACACTCAACTCTCGTTTACGGTATTTATGTTATCGTATTGCCTTGTTAGCGACACTCTGGTCAGATGGCCAGAGTATCGACCGTCATCTGTCTGGGACACATTGTCACTCGGCAATGTCAGCCCAAACCTTGTGACGAATACAGTCAAAAGTCAACCGTTAGTCCATCCTAATCCTGTTAGAACCACTTCAGACAAACCAGGAATGACAGATAGAATTCCAGACCTAGACATAATCCAGATTCACCCTCATGTATCTATATTGTGATATTCTGTTCGATAGCATATTATTCCTAGATTTGTATAAGTAACTTGTTAGTCAGTGCTCTGTTAATAAATTCATATTGTTATGTTTTGATAAGCTATGTGTATATTTTTCCTCTGAGTTTCCGTACAATTTCCACACACTATGTTATCACTTCCAAATCTTGCATAGTAGTTAGTGATTTAGTCGGTATTTCGAGGTTATTATCACTTGGTAATTTCCCCGAATATCGGATTGTCACAAGTAGGACGTAACGTAACTAAGAACTTAGGGCCAACCAATGAGAACACATCTGCTTCTCATGAAAACTGAGATAAAATGAGAAATTGCGTGATTTTTGGCCTCCATTATTGCAGCAAGCATGGAACACTCATCACAAGTAGATGCCAACTCAACTCTAGAGAAAAAAAAGCCAAGGAAAATGATTTTGATCGCAGATGAAGTGAAATTGTACGGTGAGTGAGCGTGAGTGAGCCTCGCAAGTTAGCACGTAGATGTGATTGTTGTGTTTTTTAAGTCTGAAATAAATGTTTTTCTACAGTTTAAAATCATTATTGCTGCTAACAGTAGCAAATCATCTAATAATTCTTCCTCGTCATTCATTTCTAAAGTAGCCATTGTGAAACTGAAATTTAATCTGGTTTTGGATCTAAATTCAATTTATTCTGATTGGTCGGTTTACATTTACTTAACGCAAGCAGTGTGATCCAAACCTTACATTACTTTCCTTAAGTTACGTTAATTTTCCTTAAGTTACATTACGTTACGTCTAGTGTGAACTCAGCATAACCATGATGGTAAAAACTTCTTTTACCACCGTGACCGTAATTTCTAAAAAATCAAAATAAAAAAAGTGTCATTTTACCTGATAAAACTTAAGGTGGCATGAGAATTGATAAATGCTATGCTCATATTTTCGAATGCAGTCCTACAATACCAACATTAATACTGGAGTTGTATAACTATGGTTGTGCCTCTATTGACAAATCCACATAAAGGATTATGGGATTGATAATGTTACAGAACGCGCGATTTACATTGCGCCAATTGATTATCACTCAGTTTGGGCTTTAGGAATTTAAATTTTTATATAAATACTTCAATATTTGTCATACAAATGATAATAAGTGTTATAAGTGTCCCAAATGTTGCAATTAATTTGTTTTATTTTGTAAAAATGCAAATTAATTGCTTTATTTCAAATTAAACAACAAAAGGAATTTAAAATAAAGCAATTAATTGCATTTTTAGAAAATAAAACAAATTAATTGAAAAATGACAATTCAAACAAAGCGATAATCAAATTCGAATTTACAAATTGACCAGAGCTCTCTTTTAGCTACAAGCTGTGGCACACAGTCAACGAGCTCATCCAGGGGTGACCACGAGGAGATAGAGTTGGATTTCACACCCCGCCATTTTAAGAACTAAATGTTTTTCTCGACATCTTGGAATTTGTTGTGGAATACGTTTGGCCAGGACCCACGAGCTCCGTAATGGTCAAGAAATTGGTGGAAATCAAATTTTGGCAATTTTTGGAAATTTTGATTTTGGATGGAAAATCCAAGATCGCTCGGCGGGACCCAGTGGCCCGGCTGCGGCCAAAAGTATACGCGATTCCCGTCGACCCAAAAATCGGACCTAAAAATGCATCTGAGCGCTCCGGCAATAGGCTGGCTGTGTTCCTCGTACCTTGCTTGGTACCTGGCAGTAATTTCAGAATTTCGACTCGACTGGTACGCACTGGACATCAAAAATACCGCAATAAGATGAAAACCAAATGTGCACCGAATGGTGCTTTGCTGCGGTACGATGTAGGAAGTTATCGCTGAATTCCAGCCGCATGTGGGACAAGCGGCTTCTGGCTGACGTACGTGAACTTCGATTCGCGCACTACGTCTCGGAACCGGGGACGTGACTCTGCGTACTTCTTCGGCCGCGTAAAGGCTCTCGGCGGCCGCAGACTAACTGCTTATATGCCGCAAGTGAATTAATGCATGTAATTTCGAGAAAACTCACTCTTAAACGGTCCAAACATTTAAAACAACTTGTTTATTGGCAGGAGCACTTCACAGGCGCCATCTTGGCTGAACCTGGGCAGGAAGGTAGATAGATAGATAGAATTGAGTTTATAGACGTAGACAGACAGATAGATAGAATTGAGTTTATAGACGTAAGCGACGACTGAGGTCATACACGTCTTTTAATCTGACCAATATAAATCTGACATAAACACATTTGACCATTGATAGATAGATAGATAGAATTGAGTTTATAGACGCAAGCGACGACTGAGGTCATACACGTCTTTTAATCTGACCAATATAAATCTGACATAAACAAACATTTGACCATTGATAGATA
>JH432191.1:17553-32201 GCA_000239455.1 Strigamia maritima
TACATTCCATTGCAGAATGGAATGCAGCATTACATTATCAAAAAAATGGTCAAAACAGAGACAAAAGCCACGGAAGAGAAAGCGGAGCAAAAAATGAGATAGATAACCAGAGGACCCATTAGCACCACAGCAGCGGGAAAACAAAATGCTGCAATGGAGTACCCAGGGGAGGCCACAAGGAGGCTGGGCTTGGAAGTTTTCTCCCCCAATAGATAGATAGAATTGAGTTTATAGACGCAAGGAACGACTGAGGTCATACACATCTTTTAATCTGACCAGTATAAATCTGACATAAACAAACACATTTGACCATTGTTCAAAACCATAATTTCACTTAGCTTAATCTGGCATAATCTTGACTTACTGATAAGCCAGCTAAGTCATTTAGATTGTGAACGCTCCTTTTTAAAAGAATGTGATTAAAAATTATGTTTGTGTTAGGGTAGTTTTTTTAGCTGCTTTTTTGCTTGAAACAATTAGCTTTAGCTGATAAATAAGTACACAGAAATGTATCTTACTTACCTGTGATCATTGAGCATGACTGCAATGTAGTGGATAACTTTATTTTGATAGATCTGGCTTGTAGTGTCATGTTCTGTGATTTAATTGCTTATTGGAGTTCTTAATGTGACATGCTGCCATGATGTCATGACAGCTTGTCATACTTTATCATGTTTTACTGACTTGGGCATGTTTCATGACATACTGCTATGATGTCATGGAAAATTTATTGTGATGACCTCTCTTGTCTTTGGTCTGGGTTCCAGACAGGTACTCTGGTTCCCGTGTCTGTACCGCCAAGATGGCGCCCGAATTGCTCTATCTGCTCAATAAACCAGGAACTGATTTTATATGGCCTTCAAGTGTGAGTTTTTTGTGTTTACATCGCTAATTCTGTATTTATTTCGTTTTTGGCATGATAAGCGGACTGTCCGCGGCCACACCGAGTGCATATACCGCCAGTTACGAGTGCCGAGGCCCGGCGTAGGCGATACTTCAGTGTACGCCATTCGCGATCGACGACGGCCGCGATACGAGGCCGAAACGCGGCCAAAACGAGCAAAAGTTTACGTCGTGCGTACGCTTCGCGTAGTGCGCATTTCATTGCGCTCGTCGAGGACGAGGATCTGCGCCGCACGTTGACGGTAGCCGGGACACCAAAGGACGGCCGAGGAATAGCGATTATCGGATCGAGCCGAGCAGAGAAGGCCAACCGAGCGATACTGGAATTTAGATGTTTAAGCGGTTATTCGAGGATTTCGCCACAAGTTACCGAGTATAAAATCTGAAATTAAGTGCAGTCAGAGTCCGAAGCACGAGGAACAAGGCCCACTATTCGCCGAGCTCGAAAAACGAATATTTCGAGCCGACTTTTTCGTCGACGGGAATCGACGAACTTTTCAGCCGCAGCCGGGCCACTTGCTTCGGCCGACCCGAACTCAATTTCGCGTCGAATTTTGATTTTTGTGAAAACGTCCAAAAATCGCTTCCACTACAAATTCTGGACAGCGGAGCAGTAAATGGTCCAGGCCACGACCCAGAAATGCACAAAACTGACATACTAAATCTGACCAATATAAATCTGACACAGACAAACACATTTGACCATTGATAAACACTACATTCGTACATTTCATTGCAGAATGGAATGCAGCATTACATTATCAAAAATATGGTCAAAAACACAGACAAGCCACAGAAGGAAAAAAGGGAAAAATAAAAAAAAACCGAGTGTAGACATCAGGCGTGTCTGTATCATCACAATCAACAGACACAACAAGGAGAGGAAAGGGGTCATACGTTCATTTTGTCAAAGAGCTGCTTGTAGCGCGCGAGGAGCATCATGACCTCACTGCGGTGGGAACTCAATCGCATCCGCATCATTTACATGTCTAGATAGATAGATAGAATTGAGTTTATAGAAGCAAGCGGCGACTTAGGCCATACACATCTTTTATCTGACATACTGAATCTGACATACTGAATCTGACATACTGAATCTGACATACTAAATCTGACCAATATAAATCTGACACAGACAAACACATTTGACCATTGATAAACATTACATTCCTACATTCCATTGCAGAATGGAATGCAGCATTATATTATCAAAAAATGATCAATAACAGAGACAAAAGCCACAGAAGAGAAAGCGGAGCAAAAATAGAAAGTAAGATAGATAACCAGAGGACCCATTAGCACCACTACAGCGGAAAAACAGTGCTGCAATGGAGTACCCAGGGGAGACCACAAGGAGGCTGGGCTTGGAAGTTTTCTCCCCCATTTACATGTCTACTACCGCTTGTTACAAGAAACCTCCTCCACTAGGATATGGTATGTATCGAAATACGACCGTGGTGTGTTGATGCACAACATCTCCATCGGCAACAGGGCTGACGCATACTTTCAGACCATCGCTCGGGCAAAGCGCACCCGCGGCAAGCGAATCTTAATTGCAAATGATCCATTTGTTTTTCAACACACCACGCACGACAAACTGCCATTGGTGCATGCAGAAGTTCGAAATGAATTCGTCGTCACTGAACAAATTGAGCTATGTGGCGGTCAAGAGATAGATAGATAGATAGATAGATAGATAGATAGAATTGAGTTTATAGACGCAAGCGGCAACTTAGGCCATACACGTCTTTTAATCTGACATACTTAAACTGACATACTAAATCTGACCAATATAAATCTGACATAAACACATTTGACCATTGATAGATAGATAGAATTGAGTTTATAGACGCAAGCAGCGACTTAGGCCATACACGTCTTTTAACCTGACATACTTAAAACTGACATACTGAAACTAACCAATATCAATCTGACACAGACAGATAGATAGATAGAATTGAGTTTATAGACGCAAGCGTCGACTTAGGCCCTGACACAGGCAAACACATTTGACCAATGATAACCACTAGATTCGCACATTCCATTGCAGAATGGAATAGTCTTACATTATCAAAAAATGGTCAAAAACACAAAGACAAAAGTCATAAAAGGGAAAGAGGAGCAAAAACTAAGAAAAGACAGATAACCTGAGGCCCATTAGCACCACTGCAGTGGAAAAACAAAGTGCTACAGTGGAGCAACCAGGAGAGACCACGCGAAGGCAGGGCTTAAAAGTGTTATTCCCATTAACTCAGGTATCTCACGAATGTTGCTGGAATGTTCCAAATGTCACCTGACAAAATTTTCTGGTCTAAAAGTTTATGAATTTACCTGTGACAATTATATAATTTTATTTCTATAATAACTATTCGTTCCTTAGGCACACAACCATGAAGTGACCTAAATTTCCTCGATTGAATAAGCATGAATGTGAACATCATTGTGAACATAGCAGATCGTATTTAAATCCACTGAGCATGCTCAGTCACTAGGAAGTAGAATGACATCACACCTACTGATGCAAAATGGCTCAACAAGTGGTTCGAAGGCTGTGATTGTCTGGGAGAAATTATAAGAGAATCGTTTGGATTGGCTATGCATCATGTCACATTCCACGTAAGAAAAAGTTCGCAATACTTCAAATTATTGAAGTATAGCTTTTGCATGCAAACTACACATGCAACCGACGTGCGTACAGTTTACATGCAAAATTTTGGCTCATTGTGAACGCCTATGCGTCCATTGTGAACCAGCCTTTAGCAGCAATGAAAGAATAAGACAACAGCAAACTCAAGCTGCACCAATTACACTGATTAGTGCTATATGCTGAATTCAGATATCATGAAAAAACATGCTCATCCGGTGCATCAAAATTGCAGTAGTATTGCTGCCATAAAAACTTGTAAGGTCATTGGTTAGTAATGTTGCCACATTATAAGATATATTAACTGATTGCAAGAATAATTTTTATTTTTTTTACAATTGCAAACTGTTGAATTATTTTACTAAAACTCCATTCCACACATTGCCGAGAATGTTGTTAAATTCTTGTTGATTTTCATTCAAGCCAAAGTCATATTAATTCCTAATTATCTATCTTTTAAGACGATAGCATAAAGCACAATGCATCGGCAAGCATAAGGCAAGCTAAGATGCAACAGAGAGAGAGAGATAGATAGATAGAATTGAGTTTACAGACGCAAGCGGCGACTTAGGCCATACACGACTTTTAATCTGACCAATATAAATCTGACATAAACAAACACATTTGACCATTGATAAACACTACATTCGTACATTCCATTGCAGAATGGAATGCAGCATTACATTATCAAAAAAATGATCAAAAACAGAGACAAAAGCCACAGAAAAGAAAGCGGAGCAAAAAAAAGGAGATAGATAACCAGAGGACCCATTAGCACCACTGCAGCGGAAAAACAAAGTGCCACAGTGGAGTGCCCAGGGGAGGCCACAAAGAGGCTGGGCTTGGAAGTTTTCTTTCCCTTCTAACATAGAAAGGTATCTTGTAATAAGTGTTTGCTGTGGTCAGTTGACCACGATAATTACTGTCTTTTGTATGCCTTAGAGATAGATAGATAGAATTGAGTTTATAGATGCAAGCGACGACTGAGGTCATACACGTCTTTTAATCTGACCAATATAAATCTGACATAAACAAACACATTTGACCATTGATAAACACTACATTCGTACATTCCATTGCAGAATGGAATGCAGCATTACATTATCAAAAAAATGGTCAAAAACAGAGACAAAAGCCACAGAAGAGAAAGCGGAGCAAAAAAAAGGAGATAGATAACCAGAGGACCCATTAGCACCACTGCAGCGGAAAAACAAAGTGCCACAGTGGAGTGCCCAGGAGAGGCCACAAGGAGGCTGGGCTTGGAAGTTTTCTCCCTCATGCCTTAGAGAAATTGATTACACCTGTGACCCATTTCTCCGACGTAGTAACGATCTCTGACCCCAACAGGTGAATGACTCACTTGAGTAGTGGGAAGTTGTCCAGATTGGTCCAACGTCCCACCGAGTCACCTGTTGTCATATAGTGACCGCCCCTGCAGGTCGTATTGATGTCCGATTGGACCTCAGTCCGACCTCCTATGGAGTGTCCACTATATAAGAGCTTGCAGAGCTCAGTTCCAGCGCCCCTAAAGTTCACTTAAGAGAGAGAGAGAGAATTAGGTTTATAGACGTAAGCGGGCCATACACATCTAAAATCTGACAAAAGAGAATCTGACATGAAAACTGACAATATGAAACTTGACATACTAAATCCAACAAAACAAAACCAACACGCTACATCTGACAAAAGAAAACTGACACACCAAAATTGACATATCCAAACTGACATAATGACTGACAAAAGAAAACTGACAAATTGAAACTGACATGTCCAAACTGACATAATGACACAGACATACTGACTCTGACAAAATGAAACCAATATATTAAATCAAGACAAAATAAGAAAAAAGTTCATACAAACTGAAACTGACATACCGACACTGGCATGAAACTGACTCCTTCACACGACAAACCCCAGCGTACCCCGGCGTACCAACCCCGTCGTTTCAACCCCAGCGTTCTAACCCCGGCGTACTGATCCTGGTGTATCCAGCCGGCTCGGCTAATTCGGCTGGCCAGGCGTACTGATCCAGGCATACTAACCAGGGCATACTAATCCAGGGCGTACTAATCCGGGCGTACTGATCCGGGCGAACTAACCCGGGCATACTAATCCAGGGCATACATACTAATCCGGGCGTACTGATCCGGGCAAACTACCGACCAAATCTGTCCATATAACTGACTTCCTACCACTACCGACTTCCTACTACTACCGATTACCTACGACTACCAATTTCCTACGACTACCAACTTCCTACCACTAACAACTTCCCACTACCAACTTCTTACAGCTGACTTCTGACAACTGACTTATCCCAGCATACCAATCCCGGCGTACCAACCCCGTCGTTTCAACCCCGCCGTACCGGGCCTGTGTCTCCGGCCGGCCGGGCATACTAATCCGGGCGTACTAATCCAGGCTTACTAACTTGGGCGTACCGATCCAGGCGTACTCTACCAACCAAAACTGTCCACACAACTGATAGCTATTAATAACAAAAGACAGAGAGAGAGAGGATCAATAATAGATAGATAGATAGAATTAAGTTTATAGACTCAAGCGGGAGGAGCAATAAAGAGAAGAGAGAAGAAGGAAAGATAGATAACCAGAGGACCCATTAGCACCACTGCAGCGGAAAAACAAAGTGACACAGTGGCGTGCCCAGGGGAGGCCACGAGGAGGCTGGGCTTGGAAGTTTTCTCCCCCAAAGTTCACTTAAAGATATATTTATATGTTGCTGACCGTTACTTGCTATGAGCCGGCTGGTGGACCGTAGTAGTCGTGGCATTTATGTCACGGAAGCCTATGTACTGCGAATATACATTTCAACTTAAGCGCATATAATGACATATCAGTGAGTGGTCTTAGTCGGACAGACAGTTATTGACCACTTTATACTCAGTTGTAATAATGATTCCTGTACGCATGTTACGATGCAGAACGTCAACCTCCGACTTAGGCGATGCTTATCGCCAAGTAACACTCATTCTCCGGTATTTATAGTATTGTTATGTCTCGTTACCGAGTGATAGGTGACCGTATCCCCGGTTGTCTGTCTGGGAGCCGTGTCACATGACCCGGTCAGCCCAAACCTTGTGACGAGAGAGAGTCAACCGTCAGACTGATTGATGGATTCCCTTTCCTTTAGAACCACTTGGGATACCAGGAACGGAAGCTAGATAGATAGAATTGAGTTTATAGACGCAAGCGGCGACTTAGGCCATACACGTCACGTCTTTTAATCTGACATACTTAAACTGACATACTAAATTCCATTGCAGAATGGAATGCAGCATTACATAATAAAAAAAATGGTCAAAACGGAGACAGAGAGAGAGAGAGAGAGAAAGCAGAGATAGATAACCAGAGGATCCATTAGCACCACTGCAGCGGAAAAACAAAGTGCCACAGTGGAGTGCCCAGGGGAGCCCACAAGAAAAGCTGGGCTTGGAAGTTTTCTCCCCCTCGAGAGGTTAAAAAATGTTAGATGCTGCATACAGAAGTAACTCGTCCTACTTACAAGTCACTGGATAAACAAAGAAGAGTAATCCTCTTTAAACTACTATAGAATGATACCAAGAGAAGCTGCCATTCCAAAAATTGATTTGTATCCAACAGAAACAATCAGCAAATTGAAAAATTCGAAGAAAATAAACACCAAAATGTTTAAATTGCTAAATAAAAAAAACCATTCAACGCTGATAATCAACAAAACATAAAATGCTACAAATTCGAAAGCTACCAAACATGACCAGAAAACTCTCTTTCGGATAGATAATGGCATAAAAAAACCAATAATCATACCCAGGGGTGACCACGAGAAGGTATAGAGTTGGATTTTCACACCCCCACATTCAAATACCATGTATGACTAAATTTCTTGTTTTCTCAAGCGTCGCCATCTTGGAACCGATGTCAACGAGTGAAAAAAAAACGACTAAAAACAAAATTACTATTAGAAAACTGAATAAAACTTGAAAAAAATGTCTCACTAACGGTTACAAGATGTTATAGCAATAGCAATAGAAAAGACTATTAAGTTTGAGTATTAGTCGGTTGAAGTAATGACAAACAGCAACGAGAACGACATGTTGCTTCCTCGCTGTCTTCTCGTGTTTGCGCATGTGCGGTAACACTCTCGAGCACATTTAACCTCGTGTTTGTTTGTTTTTTAGACAAATTAGACAAAATAAAAATATTTGTTTTCTGAAATTAAAAGTATAGTTTAAAAAATTGTATGTCTAATTCAAGTTTAAATGCACTTTACATGATAATGTTATCAAAAGTATCTGTGTTTGAGAGTATGAGATCACATTGAGGTCACACGAATTGTCAAAACAATTATTTTTTTTTTTTTATTTATTCAGAAAAAGTCATTTTTTTATGTTTATCAATCAATTGTCATACAATATTTGGATATTTTTTTTTTTATTTTTTCTTTTTAGTCTTATTGAGTAGTACGAGTTGCTTGCATCTCTTCTTCGCTAGCCACCTGCGTAGATACTTTTGAATGACGATGGCGGCTTTCACGTATTTCATTTCTTTTGCCATCCCAGCCAGTCTTTTTTTTCTTTTTCGAATCTTTCCCCCATTAACGTCTTGTATTGTTGTTCGATTGGTGCAAATTTCTGTTCGAGGTTCGCTAATTTTTGCTTCTCTAATTCGTATTCGTTGGTTATTGTTTCGAACACCATCTATTGAGCGATTAATTTAGCATTTTTGTAGGGCTTGCGATCGGGTACTTACCAGTTTTTCACTCATATCTTTATCGTACTTGATTATCCAATTTTCAACTTCGACGCTGACTTTGAAGTTTTTCTGCAAGCAATGATAATTTTTATTTTTCGAATTAAATAAATTACAAGCGGCATGTTGCACATGTTTACAATATAATGTCTATATTTTTCTGCAGGATGACTATAACTTATCGTGAGATTGTGCTAACCTAGATTTTTAAAATTACTAAAGATTTGAGATTTTAGGGCGTTAAACCGTGGAATCCTGTTAAGTTAACCCGTGAAATGTTGTGGAATCCCGTTAAGTTAACCCATGAAATCCTGTGGAATCCCGTTAGGGACGGTATAAAAGGAAGTACGGGCTGAACGGTCGGTATATCTAAAACCAGACTCAATAGGATGATCTGGTTCATCCCAATTTGGAAAAAATAAAAGGCTGAACAGGCTGAACAGGCTGAAATTCCGTTAAATCCCAGCTAAAATCCTGTTAAATTAAATTGAATTAACCGATTGAATCTCATTAAATCCAAACTGAAATCCCGTTAAATTCCCACTGAAATCCCGTTAAATTCCCTCTAAAATCCTGTTAAATCCTAACTAAAGTCCCGTTAAATCCAAACTAAAATCCCATAAAATAAAATTAACTGGTGGAATCCCATTAAATCAAATTAACTGGTGGAATCCCGTTGAATCAAATTAACCCTTGGAATCCTGTGACTGGGGCGGTTTGCACAGCCCCTACTTGGGGAATAAGAGGACTGCACTGGACGCCTTCGTCATATAATTAGCAGAGACGACGCTGTATTTAGGTGTTTGGCCTTTATTAGTGTGTCTAGGGGTCAGCGCCAGCCTCCACCTGCTACTCATATGTCTGTACCACCGGTATGTGCTAATCAAACCCGACCCGCGGGCCATGGCGGTTGAACCAAGGACCGCGTGGTCGAAATATCTTAACCATGCTGCAACCCATTGTCATGGACTTGCAGCCACTGTTCTCGCTCATGGAGACGGGGCCCAGAGAACTAGGAACCCGGGCTTCATAGGGGAAACCAGGGAGTTGGCAGAGCTTGGCCAATGCATGACTGCACTGGTTGCTGGCTCACTAACAACTGCTGTCCCTGGATCCGCTCTGCCTCTACCTGCCTTCCCTAACTATCTGTCTTGATCAGAAGTGGTCATGTCCGCACCGTCCACTAGGGGGACATGACGTGGGCCGTTGCCGTGCGCCTGGGTCGTGACACGGTCACAATCCTGTTAAATCTTAGAATCCCGTTAAACCGTGGAATCACGATAACCCTCAGACGCCTGACAATTTAGGACAACACAAAGACCTATTAGTGGGGCCAATTTTCCTGTTTTGTGGTGAAGCCCTTTAGTACTGTTACCACAGTTACCATGGTTTCACCAACTGACACTAGGTATCACCAACTGTACAAATCAAGACATGTGATCAAAATGTGATTATTTGAGTATGTTTAATCGTCTATTTCTAAAGACTTCGGACATTTGGACAATCCTTGATAAATTATAATATGATGATGATTACAATCTTTATAAGATTTAATGAGATTTTAGAAGATTTTGTAAAATCTAATGAGTTTTTAAAAGATTTTGTAAGGTTTAATTAGATTTTAGAAGATTTTGTAAGATTTAAAGAGATTTTAAAAGATTTTGTAAGGTTTAATTAGATTTTAGAAGATTTTGTAAGGTTTGATGAGATTTTAGAAGAATTTAGACAATATTTAAAAAATTAAATTTTTTAAAAAATTGAGATTATTGGACCACAAAGCAGCTTGAAGAAAGGATTAAAATGAGCAGGTATAATATATACTTTCGATGTAATACAGTTATGAGCCAATGTTTAATTAGTCAGTTTTAATGCTAGTCAGATTCCTTTTGTCAGTTAATAGCATGTATGGCCGTAGTTGCCGCTTAACCTTATGCTCTCTCTCTCTATTGCCCAATCTTGGGATGAATGGAGATGATAGAATTATTTCATTGATACTCACATCTAGACTCACTGAGTGAAGATGCCTGATGAAGATACCTTTCTCAAGTTAATTTCCGCTTGACGATGTTTATCCAGCATGGTGTCGTACTGTTTCATCGAAGCATGATACTCCATATTGAGCCTTGCCTTTGCATCCATGCTAATCTTTGTGTCCTGTTCCGCTTCTTGAGATGTGTCCATTCTAAAACAAAGACAAAAATGTAAATAGTAATGCGTGCTCATGTCTCCATGATAACTGTTGCATGCCTTCTTTGAAGAATAGCTTCTGAACTAATGGTTACCATTTTCTCAATATCGTCTTCAAGGATTATAATTTGTTCAGTCAGCTGATTTACCTGTTAACAGTTAGATTGGATGTTTATTATAAAACAAATACAAGTTGTAGTTTTCGCAGTACTGTGTTCTCGAGAAAGAAATTTGTCTCCTGTGATTATGGATTAAGATCTGGTTTATCCCCGAGTTTATTAATACAACCGCTAGAAGTGCACCATTTTGGGTGTCTGCTGATTATTAGATCAAGTTATGGTATGGGCAATGACCACCACTACTCTATGGCCCGATATTCCATCCACCAATAGATGGCAGCAAAAATAGGATAATTTCCAGAAATGACATAACGGCCACCAGGGGCACTAGGGGTATATGGGAAGCTAAAGGACACAATAGGACAAGACATTTGGTACTGAGCTAGCAATTAAGCAACACCTGTTTTTGCCCACTGTTCTCAGCCCTCTTGCTTGTCTTGTTGAAGCCTGATGGTCCGGTTTACTGGCCATCACCTTCATGAGCGGATTTAGTGGCTGTGTGATGATGCTTTCTCCGAGGCACTGTCTAGTGTCAGTGACCACGAGGAGAGGGCATTTACACACAAAATCTAGCCGAGATAAGATGCGCACTAAACATGGGAAACTTGCAGTGAAATACGGAAATAAACTGGTAACCTGATTCTCAAATCATAACAACATTTAATGATAAATTTAACATGTGATAATAAATATACCGAGGAACATGATAGGAATTAATACGAACATTAGGGGCTGATTACATAATATAGTAGTTAATATAAATATACGAGACTTTTAGCTTCCGTTCCTGATATCCTAAGTGGTTCTAAAGGAGAGGGAATCCATCAATCCGTCTAACGGTTGACTTTCTTAGTCGTCACAAGGTTTGGTTAGCCGGGTCATGTGACACGGTTCCCAGACAGACAACAACCGGGGATACAGTGATTTCACCGTATCACTCGCTAACGAGACATAACGATACTATAAATACCGGAGAATGAGCGTAGATGACCTAAGCATCGCCTGAGTCGCAGATCGACTCATTGTAACATACGTTCAGAAATCATTATTACAACCGAATATAGAGTGGTCAATAACTGTCTGTCCCACTAAGACCACTTACCGATGTGTCATTATAAATGATTAGGTTGAAATGTAAATTCGCAGTACATAGGCTTTCGTGACATAAATGCCCAGCTACTACGGTCTTTACGGTTTTGCACCAGCCGGCTCACAACAACAAAGCTTATCGTACCACATAAATGCAAGTAACTGTCAGCAACATATAAATATATCTTTAAGTGAACTTTAGGAGCAATGGAACTGAACTCTGCAAGCTCTTGTATAGTGGACACTCCATAGGAAATCAAACTGGGGTCCAATTGGGCATCAGTACGACCTGCAGGGGTGGTCATTATATGACAACAGGTGACTCGGTGAGATGTTGGACCAATCGGGACAACTTCCCACTAAACTCAAGTGAGTCGTTTACCTGCCGAAGGTCAGAGGTCGTTACTACGTCAGAGAAATGGGTCACAGGTGTGATCAATTTCTCAGATGTGTACAAAAGAGAGCAATTATCGTGGTCAACTGACCGCAGCAAATATTTATTACAAGATAACTTCCCATGTTAGAATAATAATATGAAATATTATTATTCCTCATAATCCATAAAATAAACACACTTATGAAATATTTACTGATCTAATCTTAGATAACTAATCATAAAACCAGAGAAAAGTAACATAAATAGTTATTATTTGAGTATGGCCCGACTTTGTGGTCAGCACCATCTAGTGATAGAATAGTAAGGTGATTTACGGGAATCGACCGTCACAGCTGCTATTAACATAGCAATGATGCAAGATATTCCGACTAAGCGGTTCTTGGCTTTAAGGCTGTGTATCGCGGGCATAATGAGGCCTACCTTTATGGTACTGCCTGGTAAGCACGGAAGTACTTTAAGTGATAATGAAATACGACCCCTAGACACTCAATAAAAACCATAGAAACATTAAGCGACTTGGATCTCCAACTTCCGACAAAGCAAGATTGGCGATTTTGTCGTGGCCATTTTTCAAGGACAGGATTTGCAACAAGGTCCAGATCATGGTAGAAAGAAACATGGTATGCTGACTGGGCGGAGCTACGATTTAGGTCACGTGACCTGTGACGTCAACTTAAATACAAACACTCATGGTAACAGGGCGCTTGTGTTGGAGTTTGTTGTTGTTATCATGGTTGTTATCCATTAGATTTCAAATTCCATTCGGCCTCCACGCAGTTCAGGAAGAAAATATAACTACTGTTGCAGAAAAATATTGAAATGATGTATTTTTACATACATTTATTAATTATTTATATCTGGAATCGATACAATAGGTTAGTTAAATATATTGTTTTGGCTAGGAAATAATTCTATCTTTGTAAGATCTGATAAAAATTGAATTTTTATTTTTATTTTTATTTTTATTTTTATTATTATTATTATTATTATAAAATCTGAAGAAAAATAAATTTTTATTTCAATTTTTAATATATTACCCCTTGTCAAAAGTATGGAACAGGCACTTTTTTAACCCTCAGAAGCCTATCCTATGGGTCAATTGACACAGGCAATAGTTCTGAATACAAATTTTTTTCAAAAAATTTTTCAGAAAATCTGAAATTTTCTGGAGCTGTTCAAAAAGTGGTTTTACATATACTCAATTTATTTGGTAATTTTCAGACTTATAAAAAAAAGTTATTGTAAAGAGAAAATATGAGCCCCTTAAAATCTCAGCTTAAAATGTTTGCTGTTTTCACTGCATTTTTTCTCTTTAGTGAGAGCGCCACCTATATGCAAAGTAGAGAATAAACAAAGCACATGTCGGCACATGTTCAGTTCACATTTCATATCAATTGCAATTAATTGCACTAATTGGAATTAAAATTAAGTTAATATACATAATTATTGTAAATAAATGATTAAACACCTTGCATGCTGTTCAAATGATCACATTTTGACCGAGTGTCTTGATTTTTACAATCGGTGACACCTAGCGTCAGTTGGTAAAACCATGGTAACCATGGTAACAGCACTAAAGCGCTTCAACTCGGAGTATATAAAACATGTCAATTGACACCACTAATAGGTCTTTGTGTTGACCCAAAATGTTAGGCGTCTGAGGATTAAAGTCAGAAAAATGAAAATTTCTTAAAAGATGTAATACTGACGGACAAATGGTTTTAAGAAGATTTATAGGAATGGTAGAGCTATCATTTCATGTAAAATTTTTAAAGATTGATTAAGTAGTTACTGAGAAAAAATTAAAAACCACCAAAATTAGGTTTTTGAAATTTTGACAATATCTCAAGAACCGTTGAAGATAAAATTAAAAATTAAACTGATCTAGGATGTTCAAATTCTTGGGCAACTTTTCTAAATTGGATGTATGGGTCTGCGAAGCCCTCAAAAAAAGTCATAATGGAGCTATGTAATTGTTGTCAACAATCAAAATTTCCAAAAAATCATTGTGACCAGAATTTTATTCCAAATCCAATGATACTCCAGGATGTTTAACTGCGTACATACCATGGTAAATGCCTCTAATACATTCAGGATGTACGACTTAATTCATCAAGAATTCTGGTCACAATGATTTTTTGACATTTACATTTTTGACAATTACATAGCTCCATTATGACTTCTTTTTGAGGGCTTCGCAGACCCATACATTCAATTTAGAAAAGTTGCCCAAGAATTTGAACATCCTAGATGTTCTAGATGTCTCTAGACGGGACATACTGTAGACGGGCCAGCCCTGCACACGGGACCATATTCCTGGACCCGAATCGTTTCAATCATTTTTAATACTAAATATGTCCTGTACACGGGCCAGCCCTGTATACGGGACATGGGACACTAGATCCCAGTCCAGTGTATTCAATACCCGCCCTCTAGACTGGCCAAGATCCACTGATTGGTGAAAAAAATCATTACTTTTACCCTTTTTCATTATTTATTTTTTTTTTTGAAAAAATTAATGAAAAAAGTGAAAAAGTAATGATTTTGTGGGTGACGT
>JH432191.1:46560-70044 GCA_000239455.1 Strigamia maritima
TATTTTTTTTTTTTTTTTAGTTTTTCAAACTGGAATGGTTGGTTATGTAGAAGCACTTACAGACCCATCATACAGATCACAAATAATCATCCTTACTTATCCATTAATTGGAAACTACGGTGTCCCATCTGACGAAAGGGATGAATTTGATATTCCAAAGTAAATTATAAAATCATAAAATCCTCTTAACTTATAATTTTTAATTAATTAACATATTTTTTGTGTTATATTATGTGCAGGTGGTTTGAATCGGAGCGAATTTGGGCATCCGGATTAATTGTCGGCGAAGTCAGTGAGAATTATCATCACTGGAATGCGTGTAAATCCTTATCCCAATGGATGCAAACTCAAGGAATTCCAGGCATTGAAGGTTCAGCAATTAATGCAACAATTTATTCATATTTTTGTATATTTCATTTATTTGTTTTGTTTCTAGGAATTGATACTAGAGAATTAACTAAAAAAGTACGAACTAAAGGATCGATTTTGGGAAAAGTAAGATTTTTCAGTATTGCAACTGCATTTAATGCAGTTTTAATAATAAAATTTTACTTAACTTATGTGTAATTTAAGATTGTTTTGGAGTCTGATGACCCAGCCGCCATTGAATTTGAGGATCCAAACACTCGAAATTTAGTAGCCGAAGTATCCCGCACGGTATTTATCCGCTTACTGGTTATTACCCACGAAACAAGAAAATGTCTAAACAACAAACATAACAAAATGTTGATTTAACATTAAACGAATATTGCATATCAACAATCAATATTCTCATGAAACGAGCCAATGCTGAATCAAGATTTTTGAACGTTGTGTTTGTCGACAACATTCATTAGATGTTAAATCAACACTCTGAAACAGGAATCAAACGTTGAAATTATCGGTTGTTGATATGCAATATTCATTTAATGTTAAACTAACATCTAATGTTATGTCTGAATGTTGAAAAAAATGCCGATAAATGTTGATACATGTTGTTCTTGTTCTTGTTTTGTGGATTACATATATTATATAAGAATTTTCTTATAATATTTATATTTATTTAGGATGTGAAAGAGTACAATGCTAATGGGAAGCCAAGAATTACATTGATAGACTGTGGATTAAAGTATAATCAAATTAGGTGCCTGATTGACCGCGGTGCAGCGGTTAGAGTGGTACCGTGGAATCATAGAGTGAATGCTGCAGGTGAGATAAAATGTTAGTATCTGAAATTTATATTTTTATTAATTTTTTATTTTATTATTTTAGATTATGATGGGCTTTTTATAAGTAATGGTCCTGGTAATCCCATTAAATGCATGGATACAGTGGAAACTGTAGCGGCGGCGCTTGCGCTTGAGCCGTGTAAGCCGGTGTTTGGGATTTGTTTGGGGAATCAAATTCTTGCTCAAGCTGCTGGATTGACAACTTATAAAATGAAGTAGGATCTGTTGGATTTAGTAGTTGAATTTATTAATTTTTATTATTTAGGTTTGGAAATCGTGGACATAATCAGCCTTGTATTCATGATGCTGGTGGACGTTGTTTTATTACTTCGCAGAATCACGGCTATGCCGTTGATAGCTCAAATCTGCCGGAAAATTGGGAGATACTTTTCACAAATTGCAATGACAATTCAAATGAAGGACTTATACATTCTATTAAGCCTTTTTTTAGGTTTGTTTTCATTATTTTTTTTAATTTTTATTTATTTAAGTTAAAATTTAAAATTTTTTTTTTTTTTTTTTTTTTTTTAGTGTGCAATTTCATCCAGAACACAATGCTGGACCAACTGACTTAGAAATCCTTTTTGATGTATTCTTAGAAGCAGTTAATATATCAAAAAATGGAAAAATCATGTGATTAAATATTTAAATTTTATTTAAAAATAAAAATATTTAAAATTTTAATTTTTTTATTTTCTAGGCCAAATATCAAATCGATAATCAAGAAAAAATTACAAGTCGAGACTCCAACCATCATAAAACCGAAAAAAGTCTTAATTTTAGGCTCAGGAGGGCTGAGTATTGGACAAGCGGGAGAATTTGATTATTCAGGATCACAAGTAAATTTTTCTATATATTTTTTTTAAAAAAAAATACTAAATAATATTAATATTTAATTAAATTTCAGGCAATTAAAGCACTCCGCGAAGAAAAGATTCAAACGGTCCTCATCAATCCAAACATCGCTACAGTCCAAACATCGAAAGGTTTAGCTGACACCGTCTACTTTCTACCGATCACCGAACACTACGTGGAAGAAGTGATCAAATCCGAAAGACCTGATGGAATTTTGCTTACATTTGGTGGACAAACTGCACTTAATTGCGGATTAAAATTAAATGAAAGTAAAATCTTGAGCAAATACCATGTGCAAGTATTGGGTACACCGATCAGCTCGATCCAAAACTCCGAAGATCGTAAAGTGTTTTCGAGCATAATGGCTGAAATTGGAGAAAAGGTTGCTCCAAGTGCATCAGTGTCAGATGATGAACATGTATGAATTATTATATTTTTTGATTTATTTAAGGATAATTAAATTTTTTTAAATTTTAATTTAAGGCCATTGCTGTTGCCGAAGAATTGGGATATCCAGTTTTAGTCAGAGCGGATTTTGCATTGGGTGGACTTGGATCTGGTTTTGCCAATAACAAAGAAGAATTGTTGACAATACTTAGACAAGCTTTTATACATTCTAATCAAGTTTTGGTGGATAAATCACTTAAAGGATGGAAGGAAGTGGAATATGAAGTTGTCCGGGATGCATATGATAATTGCATAACGGTATGTATTTTTTAACGAAGTTGACCAACATACTTGGGTTGAAAGTACAAAATACAAAATACTCAAATCATTCAAAATACAATGGTTTTTCAAATACTTGATTTACGCCTGAGCTTCAACATACAAGTATTTTGTAATTCCAAATACAAAATACAAGTATTTTATAATTCCATACAAGTATTTTGTAATTCCATACAAGTATTTTGTAATTCCATACAAGTATTTTGTAATTCCATACAAGTATTTTGTAATTCCATACAAGTATTTTGTAATTCCATACAAGTATTTTGTAATTCCATACAAGTATTTTGTAATTCCATACAAGTATTTTGTAATTCCATACAAGTATTTTGTAATTCCATACAAGTATTTTGTAATTCCATACAAGTATTTTGTAATTCCATACAAGTATTTTGTAATTCCATACAAGTATTTTGTAATTCCAACCTAAAAATTAGAATACAAATTACAAATTACAAAATATTTGTACCGGTATTTGGATTACAATTGTATTTTGAATCATTTGTAAAATGTATATTTTGTATTGTAAAATATGTATTTTGTATTGTAAAATATGTATTTTGTATTGTAAAATATGTATTTTGTATTGTAAAATATGTATTTTGTATTGTAAAATATGTATTTTGTATTGTAAAATATGTATTTTGTATTGTAAAATATGTATTTTGTATTGTAAAATATGTATTTTGTATTGTAAAATATGTATTTTGTATTGTAAAATATGTATTTTGTATTGTAAAATATGTATTTTGTATTGTAAAATATGTATTTTGTATTGTAAAATATGTATTTTGTATTGTAAAATATGTATTTTGTATTGTAAAATATGTATTTTGTATTGTAAAATATGTATTTTGTATTGTAAAATATGTATTTTGTATTTTCAAAGGTATTTCTTATGTATTTTGTACTTTTAAAAGTCTTTGCAACATATTATTGTTAGCAATAAGGGTAAAATACAATTGTATTTGCAATATACATTGCACTTTAGTTTGCCCAAAATACAATAGAAACAATACAAAATGTATTTTGAAATACATATTTAAATACATTGTATTTTACAATACCTATATGTATTTGGTCAACCTTGATTTTTATTTTCTATAAAATTAGCATAAACATAAATTTTTATAATTTTTTTTTAGGTCTGTAACATGGAAAATGTTGATCCTTTAGGCATCCACACTGGTGAATCGATTGTAGTAGCTCCTAGTCAAACTTTGACCAATTCTGAGTATAATTTGCTTCGGACTACGGCGATAAAAGTCGTTCGACACTTGAAGATTGTCGGAGAGTGTAATATTCAGTATGCACTCAGCCCAGATTCTCAATTGGTATAAAAGATATTTTAAAATTTGATATATTATTATTATTAAAATGATTAATTTACAGTATTACATCATCGAAGTAAATGCGAGATTATCACGCAGTTCGGCTTTGGCGAGTAAAGCGACCGGTTACCCTTTAGCGTATATTGCGGCTAAGCTTGCTTTGGGATATAGTTTACCAAACTTGAAGAACTCTGTAACTAATTCCACCACTGCATGTTTTGAGCCTAGTCTTGATTATTGTGTGGTGAAAATCCCAAGGTGGGATTTTGGCAAATTCAGCCATGTTAGCACACAGGTAAAATTTTTTGATTTTTAATTTTTTTTTTTTTTTTTTTTTAAAAAAATTATTTTATAATGATTAAATTATTATTATTTTTTTACAGCTTGGTAGCTCAATGAAAAGTGTTGGCGAAGTGATGGCAATTGGTCGCACTTTTGAAGAGACTTTACAAAAGGCTTTTCGCATGGCGGATGAATCGTTGTCTGGATTTAATTCCACTGTTAAAGGAGTTTCAGAAGAAGTATGTGTTTTATTTTTAATTATTTGTATATTGTTTTCGATTTATTATTTATTATTTATTTTTTATTTTTATTTTTTAGGAGTTGATATATCCAACTGATAAACGAATGTTGGTGCTGGCAGCAGCATTCCGTGCTGGTTTTACTGTTGAGAAATTGTACAGTTTGACTAAAATCGATCCGTGGTTTTTGAATAAAATGAGGAATATTATTTTATGCGAGTTGGAGTTGGAAGCATTGGAACCGAAATTGAAAGATGCGGCAACTAATGTCCAAGAAGCAATGGTATGATATTACAAATTTTGTTAATTAATATTTTGGTCTAAAAAATTGAATTTTGATCTAGGAAATTGAATTTTGTCTAAAAATTGAATTTTGTCTAAAAATTGAATTTTGTCTAAAAATTGAATTTTGTCTAAAAAATTGAATTTTGTCTAAAAAATTGAATTTTTGTCTAAAAAATTGAATTTTTGTCTAAAAAATTGAATTTTTGTTCTAAAAAATTGAATTTTTGTCTAAAAAAATTGAATTTTGGTCTAAAAAAGTTAAATTTTGATCTAAAAAATTAAATTTTGATCTAAAAAATTAGATTTTGATCTAAAAAAATTGAATTTTGTTTTAAAAAAATTGTATTTTAGTCAAAAAAATTGTATTTTAGTCAAAAAATTTAATTTTAGTCAAAAAAATTGAATTTTGGTCTAAAAAATTAGATTGTGGTCTAAAAAATTAGATTGTGGTCTAAAAAAATTAGATTGTGGTCTAAAAAATTAAATTCTGGTTTAAAAAAATGAATTTTGGTTTAAAAAATTGAAAAATTTAAAATTTGGACTAAAAAATTAAGTTTTGATCCAAAAAAAATTAAATTTTTGTTTAAAAAATTGAATTATTATTATTCCTTTTTGTTGCAGAATGAAATTTTGACTCGTGAAGTGTTATTGAAAGCTAAGCAGTTGGGTTTTTCGGATAAACAAATTGCTGATTGCGTAAACACGTAAGATTACCTTTTGTACTTGTTAGAAATTAGTCAAATTACAGTATATCAATTTAATTTGTTTGATTTTTAGGACCGAATCTGTTGTTTGTGAAGCACGCAAAGCACAGGACGTGAAGCCATTTGTCAAGCAAATCGATACAGTTGCCGCCGAGTGGCCCGCTGTGACAAATTATTTGTACATGACCTATAATGCCAGTAGTCATGATTTGTCATTTTCTGGTGATCATGTTATGGTGTTGGGATCTGGTGTTTATAGAATAGGAAGTTCGGTTGAGTTTGATTGGTGCGCTGTTGGATGCATTAGAGAGTTGAGAAAGGTATAAAGAAATTAATTTATTATAAAATTTGTGTTTATTTGAATGTTTTTACAGCTTGGAAAGAAAACTATAATGGTAAACTGTAATCCGGAAACAGTTAGTACTGATTATGACATGTGTGATCGGTTATATTTTGATGAAATCTCATTTGAGGTAAAATATTATTATTTTTTTTTTTTATTTAATTTTATAATAATTTTATAATTTTTTCTATAGCGAGTAATGGATATTTATGAATTAGAAAACCCACTTGGTGTTATTCTGAGCATGGGTGGCCAACTTCCCAATAACATCGCGATGTTACTTCACATGAGAAATGTAAATTTGTTTGTTTTGTTAATTGAATTTTCATCCAAAAAATCGAATTTTGGTACGAAAAATCCGAATTTTGCTACAAAAAATCGAATTTTGCTACAAAAAATCGAATTTTGCTACAAAAAATCGAATTTTGCTACAAAAAATCGAATTTTGGTACAAAAAAAATAGTATTTTGGTACAAAAAAAATTGAATTTTGGTACAAAAAATCGAATTTTGATCTAAGAAATTAAAATTAAATTTTGATCATTTAATTTTATTCTAGGTAAGGATATTAGGAACGAGTGCAGACTCCATTGATGGAGCTGAAAATCGATTCAAATTTTCAAGAATGTTAGACGAAAAGAAAATATCTCAACCGCAATGGAAAGTACTGACAAATTTAGAGGTACCACCATCCAAAATTATTTTTCATCACATTTTCAAAAAAAAAATATATAATTTCCAATTTTTGAATTTATTTACAGTCAGCAAACGAGTTTTGTAACACGGTTGGATATCCATGTCTTGTGCGACCTTCTTACGTCCTAAGTGGAGCCGCGATGAATGTAGCTTACTCCGACTGCGACTTGAAATCATATTTAAGCGAAGCTACCGCTGTCTCACCAAAACAACCAATTGTCATATCAAAATTTATATTAGAAGCAAAAGTATAATAATTAATTTAAATAATATTTAATTATTTACTAAATAATTTATTTTAATTTAAAGGAAATCGATGTGGATGCTGTTGCCAAAGAAGGCAAAGTCCTGTGCATGGCAGTATGCGAGCATGTAGAAAATGCCGGTGTGCATTCTGGTGATGCCACTTTAATACTTCCGCCGCAAGACTTAAATGCCGAAACATTGGAAATGATATCTGATATTTGTCAGAAAATTAGTGAATCTCTGTGTGTAACAGGACCATTTAATCTCCAACTTATTGCCAAAGTAATTAATTTTATTTGTTGCTTTCTTGATTGAATTTTGGTTTAAAAAATTGAATTTTGGTCTAAAAAATTGAATTTTGGTTTAAAAAATTGAATTTTGGTCTAAAAAAATTGAATTTTGGTCTAAAAAAATTGAATTTTGGTCTAAAAAAATTGAATTTTGGTCTAAAAAAATTGAATTTTGGTCTAAAAAATTGAATTTTGGTCTAAAAATTGAATTTTGGTCTAAAAAATTGAATTTTGGTCTAAAAAAATTGAATTTTTGTCTAAAAAAATTGAATTTTTGTCTAAAAAAATTGAATTTTAATTCAAAAAATTAAATTAAATATTATTTATTTTAATAATACTGTATAAAATTAATTTAAATTTAAATTTTTTTTTTTTAGGATAACCAATTAAGTGTAATTGAATGCAATTTAAGAGTTTCTAGATCATTCCCATTCGTTTCCAAAGTATTGGACTGTGATTTTGTTGCAATTGCAACACGCGCCATCATCGGACTAGGAGATATTTCTTGCAATATTGATAGAATGAATAAAGTTGGAGTAAAAGTAAGTAGAAAAATGCATAAAAAAAATAATATTTCTAAATAAACCAATTTTATATTTATAAATTTTTTTTTTTTTTTTTTTAAATTAGGTTCCTCAGTTTTCCTTTTCTCGGTTGATTGGTGCAGATGTTACATTGGGTGTTGAAATGGCAAGCACAGGCGAAGTCGCTTGTTTCGGCGAAAACCGTTACGAAGCATACTTAAAAGCGATGATGAGTACCGGATTTCGGATTCCAAAGAAGAATATTCTTTTATCAATTGGATCATACAATGTAATAACATTTTAAAAATAATTTATTATAATTTGGAATTATAATTAATTTTATTATTTATAGCAAAAACGAGAACTCACTGCAAGTGTTCGCTCGCTTGAAAAAATGGGATACCAGTTGTACGGTAGCAGAGGAACTGCTGATTTCTACAGCAGTTATGACATAAAGATAAATGTATCTAAAAAACATCATTATTTATGTAAATTTATGTAAATTTAACATTATTATTTTTTTTTAGGAGTTATCAACTTTTGCTAATATTGATGCCAAAATGGATCTATCGGATATTGCCGATTCCTTAGCGAAGATGGAGTTTGATCTTGTAATCAATTTGTCGATGCAAAGTAGTGGATCGCGTCGAGTTTCATCAATAATGACATCTGGCTACAAAACAAGACGAATGGCAGTCGATTACTCCATTCCACTAATAACAGACATCAAATGTGCCAAACTATTGATCGAAGCTTTGCGCTTAATCGGATCCAAACCGCCGCAAGTGCAAACACACATTGACAGCATTTGTTCACGAAGAATCATCCGTTTACCTGGTAAAATTAATCTATAATAATTGCATTATCTAATTTTTTATTACAATAATTTTTGTTTATTTTTTTATTACAGGTTTAATTGACATGCATGTTCATCTGAGGGAACCTGGAGCCACCCACAAAGAAGATTTTGCTTCCGGTACAGCCGCGGCGTTGGCCGGCGGAATTACTCTTGTTGGCGTAATGCCGAATACCAATCCGGCTGTTACCGATAGAGAGTCATTAGACATTATGAAAGAGGTGAATTAATTGTTTTTAAAATTGTGATTTATTGATGGATGTTTAAATTTGTTATTTTCTAGTGCGCAGCTAAAGGTGCCAGATGCGATTACGCAATTATCGCCGGAGCGACTACGACAAATTCTATGATAATTTCAGAATTGTCGTCGGAGGTTATCGGATTAAAAATGTACTTGAATGATACTTTTTCTACACTGAAAATGAATAATGTCTCCGCATTGGTACAACATTTCGAACACTGGCCCAAAACGTTGCCGATATTGTGTCATGCCGAAGGAATGACTTTAGCTAGTGTTGTTGGATTGCTTAGTTTGTATGTAAGACCAGTGCATATCTGCCATGTTGCTAAAAAAGAAGAGGTAATTTTTATATTTTTATATTTATTTTTATATTTTAAAACAAAGTTACTTATTATGTAAATTTTTTTTTTCTTATAGATTGATATAATCAAACAAGCTAAAAAAATGGGTTTGCCTATTTCATGCGAAGTGTGTCCACATCATCTGTTTCTTACAGAGGGTGATATTGCCGATCTTGGGGTATGTAAATCCCAAGTCCGGCCTATGATTGGAACCGAAGAGGATCGCAAAGCTCTGTGGGAGAATTTAAACATTATTGATTGTTTTGCAACTGATCATGGTAAAATAAATTGTATAAAATGTATAAAATTTTATTAACATTAATTTTTTTTTTTTTTTTTTTTTTTTACAGCTCCACATGTTTTAGCAGAAAAATTAGGAGATAATCCACCACCGGGTTACCCGGGTCTAGAAACAATGTTACCATTGCTGTTAACTGCTGTTGTGGAAGGAAGATTGACTTTGGAGGTAATTTTATTTAATTTTCTAAATTAAATTTTTGTAATTTTTTTTAATTTTTTTTTTTGGGGGGGGAATTGTAGGAGATTGAGGCGAAATTGCATCATAATCCAAAGAAAATTTTCAAGTTGCCTGATCAAAACAATACTTACATTGAAGTGGATTTGGATGAAGAATGGGTAGTTGGAGATAAAACAAGCTTTACTAAAGCTGGATGGACACCTTTCACAGGTCATAAACTGCAGGGAAAAGTCCGTCGGGTTGTTTTGAACGGCGAAGTAGCGTATGTTGATGGACAAGTGTTAGCAAAACCAGGATATGGAAAAGATGTGTGCAAACAAGGAGAATTTAAGAAGTCAAATTTACGAAGACCAATTATGGTAAGAATTGGATTTTGGTCTAAAAAATTGAATTTTGAAAATTAATTTTTGGTCTAAAAAATTGAATTTTGAAAATTAATTTTTGGTCTAAAAAATTGAATTTTTGGTCTAAAAAATTGAATTTTGGTCTAAAAAAATTAAATTTTGGTTCAAAAAAATCGAATTTTGGTACGAAAAATCGATTTTCGGCACGAAAAATCGAATTTCGACACGAAAAATCGAATTTTGGCACGAAAAATCGAATTTTGGCACGAAAAATCGAATTTTGGCACGAAAAATCGAATTTTGGTACGAAAAATCGAATTTTGGTACGAAAAATCGAATTTTGGTACGAAAAATCGAATTTTGGTACGAAAAATCGAATTTCGGTACAAAAAATCGAATTTTGGTACGAAAAATCGAATTTTAGTACAAAAAATCAAATTTTGGTTCAAAAAATCGAATTTTAGTTCAAAAAATGTCTAAATTTATATTAATTTGTTATTTTGTAGCACACTGGTGGCATGGAAAAGCAAACAAACGGTGAGAATAACTAATAATATATTTTTTTATTATTAAATTATTAATTTTCTTTTTATTATGTAGAATTATACCAAGAAATGCTAAAAACATTGGGCGTATCGAAGACAATCAAAGAGCCGTGCGCACCTGAGAGAGATGGAGTAAATGAATGGCTGGCTAGACTTTCAACGCTTGGTTTAAAGGGAAAAAATGTTTTGAGCGTTGACATGTTTAATAAGGAGCAACTTAACGTTCTTTTCCAATTTGCACATTATCTACGACATCCGTTACCAAGGGATAAACCAGTTGACTCAATATTAAAGGTAATTTTAATTATAATTTACATAAATATATCAAATTTATAATTAAATTTTGTTTATTTGTTTATTTTACAGGGAAAACTAATGAGTTTAGTGTTTTACGAAGCGAGTACCCGAACCCATCACTCATTCGCAAGCGCAATGCATCGGCTCGGTGGATCCTTCTACTGTTTAGACTCCATGTCTTCGTCCATTCAAAAAGGCGAAAGTTTAGAAGATACCATACGAATGGTGACCAATAACTGCGATGTTATTGTTTTGAGACATCCGCAGAAGGGATCAGCTAAGGTTGTTTGATTTATTTTTTGTTTATTTTATTATTTTTTTTTTTTTTAATTTTAATTTTTTTTTTTTTTTAAAAACATTTAGAAAGCCGCGCCATTTGCTTCCGTTCCTGTTATTAATGGTGGCGATGGAATAGGAGAACATCCAACGCAAGCATTACTAGATGTGTTTACAATAAGAGAGGAGATTGGCACTGTCAATAATCTTACGGTATAATTTTTTAAAATTATTTATACCGTATTCTTTCGGAAACAACGGTATGCCATAAAGGCAAGAGAAAGAGAATTATGTTTATACACGCAAGCGGCGACTTAGACCATACACGTCTTAAATCTGACATTCTAAAACCGTGAATTTCGAATTGGTGCCGTAAAACTTTCATCCGGCATCCTGACCAGATTTACTAGTATCCGGCATGCGTTGTTTTCGAAGGAATACGCCAATACTGTACTCAATTGATGCTCATAGATGCCGAGTTTTTTTTATAATTATAGATAACATTGGTGGGCGATTTGAAGAATGGTCGAACTGTCCATTCGCTTGCTCATCTATTGACATTGTACAATGTTGTTTTGAGGTATGTCGCGGCTCCAACTTTGGGAATGCCGGAGAATGTTAAAGCGATGATTTCTGCAAGAGGGATCAAACAGGAGGAATCGGATAGTCTTGAAACTGCTATTGTTGATACGGATGTTTTGTATATGACACGGATTCAAAAGGAAAGGTTTGCGACTGAAGAGGAGTATAAACAGGCGTGTGGTCACTTTGTTATTACGCCCAAGTTGATGGCTAAGGCGAAGAGTAAGATGATTGTGATGCATCCGTTGCCACGGTTGACGGAGATCAGGTAGGGGATTATGGGATTTTTTTTGTTTGGGGGTTTTTTTGGTTTAATTTTTTTTTTTTTTTTTTTAGTCCTATTGTTTGTATAGTGATCCCAGAGCTGCGTTATTTTCGGCAGGCGGAAAATGGATTGTATGTTCGGATGGCGTTGTTAGCAACTATTCTTTCGAGATAAAAATAATGTTTGGTTATTTTTGGTGTATACTCCGGTATTATAATAGTTTTGTAAAATAAATTTTCATGTTTTTGTTATATTTGGGTTTTTTTTTTTTTAAAAAATGAATTTTGTCAAATATTATGAATTTTTGTTGAAAAGAAAATGATAGGATGAGAAATTTTGGTTGAATTTTCAAACAATAACTTTTTTTAATGAATTTCGACAATTTTTTTGATAATTTCGACAAATTTATCAATTTTTTGGATGAATTTTGACAAATTTGGATGAATTTCGACAAATTTGGATGAATTTCGACAAATTTGGATGAATTTCGACAAATTTGGATGAATTTCGACAAATTATCATTTTTCGGACGGATTTCGAAAATTTTACTATTTTTTTGGATTAATTTCGACAAATTTCATCATTTTTTGGACGAATTTTGACAAATTTTACTATTTTTTGGATTAATTTCGACAAATTTTACTATTTTTTGGATTAATTTCGACAAATTTTACTATTTTCTGGATGAATTTCGACAAATTTTACTATTTTTTGGATGATTTTCGACAAATACGAATTCTTTTTTCGAAAAATATGAAAATCTTTTGGTGAATTTCGAAAAATATGAAAATCTTTTTGCTGAATTTCGAAAAAATCTTTTGCTGAATTTCAAAAATATGAATTTTTTTTAAAATAAATTTCTGAAAAATCTGAAAAAAATTTTAATGAATTTCGAAACCTTTCTTCTTTTTTTTTTTAACCCAGAATCCATTTTTAAAATAAAAAGATAAATAAAAACAAATTTTACTTCAGCCTAAACCCAAAATAATAAAAGATAAAAAAACCAAAGAATGCAAATTATGCAATAACCAACATACCTCCCTTCCCCCCTCCGATTGGCCAAACACACAAACAAAACCAACAAACCCTTTTCCAGTCCACTTCCTACCCAACCCATCATCACCCAATCCAAACCTCCATCCAACCACCCACAACCCACATAGAAACAGCAAACCCTAGCTTAAAACCACGCTAATACTACGTATGTGGTCAAGGTCGCACGAAAACGAGGCTCCATTGCCAAGAAGATCAACCGAAGGCTCGTCATGGCTGATACCGAGGTAATTTAAAGCAATCACCTTGTCCCGTCTCAGCTTTACCATTTCTTAATGGCATAAGCGAGTTAAACGCTAGCATAGACTCGAAACTTTAATCCGAGTGACGGTAGAAGCGATCGCGCAAAATGTTTAATTGACGTTGGTCCATGTGAAAGCAGCGCTGTTTTGGGCCTTCGTCTAAAACATTATTGATTTGAAATAATTGCGACAACACATATATAACCCTTGTGTGACATAAAGGTGACATAACTCGATGTTAAACCCGAATAATGTGTTTGATAGAAAAGTTATGTGTGTCACGAAACGAGGGTAATTGGAACGTAACACAAATTAAAGGATGTGATCAACTTTAAAAAAAAAAAAAAAAAAATTAATTTTGAAATATTTATTTTATTTATTTATTTATTTATTTTTTCAGTGTGATGGAAGTGAAAACAAGGATACCGAATGCGATTCGGAATCAGAAGGAAATGGAGTTGTGCGCAGGCCGATGAATGCTTTTCTTATATTTTGTAAAAGACATCGGAGTCTTGTGAGGGAAAAGTATCCACATATGGAAAATAGGAGCATTACGAAAATACTCGGGGAATGGTGGGCGAATTTGGAAGCTAATGAGAAAGTTACGTATACCGATTTAGCTAAACAGGTATACATTATTTTTTTTTTTGAATTATTATGCTTAGTTTCCACTTGGCAGAAATTCTGACAGAAAATTTTCTGCTGTGCAGAAAAGTACGTTTTTCTGTTGTTGGTACGTTTTTCTGTTGTTGGTTTCCACCTGTGGACTGAAAAGAGGGCAAAAAGGTGCAAAAAAGTAGAATTTAAAAATGGATGCCAGCTAAGGAAGGCAATTTGTAAGCACTGCTGCTTTCTACACTCAAAATTTTCTGCAGCAGAAAATTTTCTGTCGAAATTTCTGCCAAGTGGGAACTAAGCATTAATGTAGAATTTGCAGGTGGTACTTTTCCATTATAAAAATTTCCTGGCGTAGGTATAACTATGTGTTGAGAGAGAGAGAATATTTTGTTTACGGTGCAAGTAGCTAGTACAGTATGATGGAAAACTCATAACGAAGTTTCTACTATAACAAAAAGAGAGAACCAGGATGGTTTAATAGACAACCAGGAGGGAGAGAGCATTAGATGTGAAACGTAAAAGCGACGACTTAGGCCATACGTGTCTTTTACAACCAGTAGACCTCGCTATTGCCAGAACTAGCGATGCTGTCAGTCACTAGAATAGATATCTACTAGTTTTTAGAAAAGTGTAACTTTGGTGTAACATTCATGCAGGGTTGGGAGAAAAAGCACGTCGCACCATTGCTACTGTGGCGGCGCTGGAATTTCGCTATTTTCCATCGCTAAGTCTGAAAGTAGCGCCAATTGTATTTATGCCCTAAATGGCGAAAAAGTAGTGCAAGTTGAACTACTTTTTTGTTATTTCAATTCCTAGGCAAAACGTCATTCAAATGGCGTTTATGCTGGTATACTGTCGCCAAAGTCAATGTCTCTGACGTTGCAAAATTCGGAAAAGTAGCGTAGAAGAAGTGTATCGCATGCGCTTCATTTTCAGCTTGCAGTGTCGCACCACTACAAATTTTTAAGTAGTGGTAGTGCAATGGCGGGTCACTATTTGATAAATTTATAGCGCAACACTAACGGTGCTAGGTGCTATTTTTTTCAGTAGAGCACCCAACCCTACATTTACGCATTCAGCATCTTTCCAAAGCAGGAAATGGTCGGTGATTCTGGTAACACCACATCTTAAAGAATCAAATAAAATCACCTGTCGAACGGAACACTAGTTGAAAAATAGCAAAAATCTAGTGGTTACTAGGACAAGCAGACAAACTAGTGTAAAGACTGGCGGCCAACTATCTCTAGCTACCTTTGTCTGGTTAGCAGGGCCTTATACATTATCTCACTATTCCTGAGAGAGAGAGAGAATTCAGTTTATAGATGCAAGTGGCAACTTGGACCATACACGTCTTTAATCTGTCACCCTATTCTTGAAAATCCCAAAGGTTTTGAGGAGAGAGAGAATAGTTTTTATTCGTGCAAGCGGCTACTACGACCATACGTGCTGTAAACTGTAATGGAAGAGTGTATACACAACATTGCAAACAAGATCACAACATTTTTCTGTTACACCATTATAACAATGTTTTTCGTGTGTGGTATTTTTCAGTACAAAGAAGCTTTCATGAAGGCCAATCCTGATTTCCGTTGGTACAAACTGCCAGCACCAACTTCACGAACACTTGTTACGCGTCCCTCGAACCAAAGGTCATCAAAAGTCGATTCAACTGCCACTGCGAATTTTTCTGGGGTCAATAAATGCGGAATTACTCCCGGGAAATTAGCCGGCAAGAATATGAACGTTGATTTTTGAATGTTGCGAGAGTTAATTTTTTAAGTTGATTTAATAGATGAAACTCAATTGGGAGGTTTGAATTCCCTCATAACTCAACCGTGTTCTTCTTCATCCTCATCTTCGTCATCTTCGTGTTCATCAACTTCTTCAATTTTAAGCAAACCACCGAAGAAGCGATATTTACATAACGGCGCGTTTGTAAGCAATGAAGTATCACAAGTGTCCAAACCTGACCCCCAGACTTCAAACGCGTGTTCTGCTCTTTTGGAATTAGCATCAGTACGTAAAAATATCTTGGCATGTTCAATAGTTAATGTGTAGAGCAAAACTAAAAATTGTAGAAGATAGCCCTTGATTAGAAGGTCAGGGATGGCTACTTTTCAAAATTTATTTTTGCCAAACTCACTATCTTCGAATATAGGCCATTGCGATTGTTTGGTACTCATCTGTTTTTATATATATCATAGAAATTAGGGATGCACTATATACGGATTCGGCTTCGGTGATCCGGCTGAAAATGAAAATATTTGATAATCGGATATTTGTAAATTTCAATGTTCTGGTTCCAAATATCGAGTTCGGAATTGTTCAAAATTTCGACCGAATTCTGCCTAGTTTTTGTTTTTTAAAAAAAAAAATTAAAAACAGGTATTCAGTTTAAATTTAGTTATACGCCATGTGACATGTTGTATATGTTAGGTCCTTTTAGCTCCAGCAAGTAGTGTATGTAGTGAAAGAATGTTCAGTGACGCTGGAATTATTTATGATTTAACAAGAAATTGTTTGTTGCCAAGAAATGCAGAAAAGCTTTTGTTTCTGAATTACAACTTGCCTTTATTTAATTACAAATATTAATATTATAAAAAGGTGTCCTAATAATAATTTTATTAGTTTCTTAATTTTTTTAATTTTTTTTTAATTTTTTAAAAATTTGGTTTTGAGATCTGGTAAAAATCCAGCGTTTGGGATTTTCAGATGAAATAATCCGGTATTCGACCGGTATATTCAAAATTTGGTGAAATTCGGTATCCGGAATCCGGTGAAATTCGGTATCCGGAATCCGGTGATTTTTAGATTCTGTGCATCTCTAATAGAAATGCTTGTCATTGAAATGCATTGCCTAACAATGTAAAATTTTCATGTGCACATTTCAATACCTGTATTTGGATAGATAGATAGAATTAAGTTTATAGACACAAGCCGCAACTTAGGCCATACATGTCCGTATTTCATCAAATAGACGCTGTAGCCTATGTTTGAGGATGGCTTTTTTTCGAACGCATTTTTTTAGTTTTTTGTTATATTTTTTATAGATTTGTTCGGCGAAAAGCAGCTTCGAAAGCGATCAATCAAAAATGAAGTCATCTGCCAATGATGGGCGCGAAGTTTCGATGTCTGATGAAACTAAGGAATATTTTTGTAACGAAAAAGAGACAACTGTCAGCAACCAGCAATTAATTAATTGTATCATTGAGAAGTCGATCGGGTCGAGTCAAGACACTGTTAGGTTAAATGGAGCGGGTACTAAGTTGTTTGCCAACGAGTTAGAGAGCATAAACAAAGACAGAAAGTACAGCGATGACGAATTTCAAGTTGTAAATAAGAGCGAAGGTGGTATTTGCCGAAAGTCTCAGAGGAAGGGGAAGGGAAATCGATATCAGGCATTGTTGAATGAAGGGGTTCTTCAACCACCAAAAGACAGGCGTCATGCGAGTAATTATACAAAGAGAGGAAATGAGGAAAAAGGCAACTTGGATGCGAATTCAGAAGAAATGAAGTAAGAATGGAATGTGAATGAATCAAATTTAACATAATAGAAAAATTTGCATTTTTGAATTTAATTTTTTGCACTTGGAATTGCATTTTTTGCCCTTAGAATTGCATTTTTTGCCCTTAGAATTGCATTTTTTGCACTCAAAATTGCATTTTTTGCACTTAAAATTTCATTTTTTTGCACATAAAAATACATTTTTTGCACCTAAGTTACATTTTTTCATCTAAAATTGCATTTTTTGTTCTTGAAAATGTGTTTTTTGCACAATTCTTTGCATTTTATCACAAAAATTGCATTTTTTCACCTAAAATTGCATTTTGCCCCTAAAAATACATTTTTTTTATCTGAAAAATGCCTAAAAATGCTTGTTTGCTGCTAAATATCACTAATGATTTTTTCACTTGATAATGCATTTTTTTATATATGATAACGCATTTCTGCAACTAAAACTGAATTTTTTTTTGGACAATAATACAATTTTATTATATTTACTAGATCATTGAATCTCGATGCCCAAATCGCCGCTTTGCCACGCTGTAGTTTCGATGCTCTGATCAAGAAAAAGAGAAAATCCGATAGTTTTAGTGACAATGATCGGTATCAATATAAAGTTTTTAAAACTTATTAAATACGTAATTAATGATGGTATTTGTTTCAGCGATTACAGGCAAGATGGTGATGGGAAGGCTTCTGAAGGCTCGAGCGACGGCGATGTAAATTCGAAATACATCGATGAAAATGACGGTAAAGCTCGTTTCCAATCTGGCGGATTCGACTTAGAAAAACAAATTGCTGCACTGCCCAGTTTAAATATTGATCTGTTGAACCAACGTAAGAAACAACAAAGGCATAAAACGATAAACGCTGGAATTTCGGCAATTCAGAACAAGATTAAAGGTTGATTTGCACATTTAATCATTTATTAACATACCGTGTATACTCGCGTATAAGTTGAGGATTTTTGGACCAAATCATTTATTTTATTTTTTTTTAGTTATTTTTTTATTTTATTTTTTTAATACTTAAAATGGCTATTGACCCTCTTATAAATCGAGCCATAAAAAATAAAATTTAGGGGGTCGATTTATATGCTTTTTGACCTGTTTTAAGTCAGGGGCGACTTATACGCGAGTATATGTGGTAGTTTATACATCTTGTTGGCTTATTTGTTTTGTTTTTTTTACTTGTTAGATAATCGCAGTCCTGAAGAGGAATCGAACCGATTGGATACTCGACCAACTTTAGTTGGAAGCCAAAAACGAAAAGCTAGGAAAAGATCAATCACTCATTTAGATCCAAGTTCCGAACATAAACCTTGTAAGAAAATATAAATCAGAGATATCTCATAATATATTAAGATATTTTGACATTTGATATTTTGGAATTTGATATTTTGTCTGAAAACCATTTACAGAGATTGGTATATTTTATCAAATGAATTTTTTTTCATTATTTTACCTATAATTGCATTTTTATACAAAATGAAGCAATTAGGTGCATTCAGAGTTAGAACCATAATTTGACTTATCTTAATTTGGCATAATCCTGACTTATTGATAAGCCAGATAAGTCATTTAGATTGTGAATGTAGGAAACGATCACTTGTCCAAATGGTCGTTTGTCCGAAATTCGAAATTCCAAAAAACGGTTCGGTATGTTTGTCCAGATGATTTTGGACAAATGTACCGGCGGACAAACACATTCGGACAAATAGCGATTTTGTCTGGAAAACGTTTTTGTTCATATATACAGGGTGTCCCACCTAAGGGTGTTAAGTCGAATTTTCTCTCAACCTGTCCATCTTAGAAAAAATCTGTTGACGTAGTTGAATAGTAAAGTGGGTATGGCAAAATTAATGGCGATATAAAATTTGACCTTTGTCCCCTAAAAGTGACCCATTGCTTTCTTAACTTTTTAACCGTTTGAGTTAGCACCAAATACTCAATTACAAAGTTGTAGAGCATGGTCTAATTAGTCTAAAAACATAATTTAATAAAAACATTTTTCTATGAAAATTATGAGAAAATTCAGGCAGAAAACTTGCAGATAAAAAAATTGGTTTAATCCAAAATAACATCTTTTGCTTTAAGACATCACATATCATAAACCAAAACTATTTTTCAGTTACTTGATTTTTGGTAAATTTTTTTCTGCCTGAAATTGTGCAGATGGTTTTTCAAATTTTCTTATAATTTACATAATTTCATAATTTCATAATTTTCACTGCATTAAAATGAATAAAACATAACAACATAACAAAACATAACAATCAATTTATAGCTTTATTATTCATTTTATTGCAGTGAAAATAAAATGAATAAAACTAAAGCTATAAATTGAATGTTATGTTATGTTATGTTTTATTCATTTTAATGCAGTGAAAATTATGAAATTATAAAATTATGAAAATTATAAGAAAATTTGAAAAACCATCTGCACAATTTCAGGCAGAAAACGTGCAAAAAAATTTTACCAAAAATCAAGTAACTGAAAAATAGTTTTGGTTAGTTCAAAACAACTTCTTTCTTTACGATATGTGATGTCTTAAAGCAAAAAGATGTTATTTTGGATTAAACCAATTTTTTTATCTACAAGTTTTCTGCCTGAATTTTCTAATAATTTTCATAGGAAAATGTTTTTATTAAATTATGTTTTTAGACTAATTAGACCATGCTCTACAACTTTGTAATTGAGTATTTGGTGCTAACTCAAACGGTTAAAAAGTTACGAAAGCAATGGGTCACTTTTAGGGGTCAAAGGTCAAATTTTATATCGCCATTAATTTTGCCATACTCACTTTATTATTCAACTACGTCAACAAATTTTTTCTAAGATGGACAGGTTGAGAGAAAATTCGACTTAACACCCTTAGGTGGGACACCCTGTACATATATATATATATATATATATAGCTTTTTTCTATATTTTCTATATTATGTCATCAATATACACACAAAAGTCAGTCGAAAAGCAATTGATCAGTTGAAATTTTTTTAGGTAATAATTATTATGATACTTTTCTTGCAAGTTTTTATCATAGCAGTAAAAAAAGTTATAAAGACTATAAAATTCCAAGGAGCTCTTAAAAAGCCATTCATGGTGAGCTCAAGTTTTACAATCCATTTAGTTTTAATTTCCTCCTAAAAAAGATCTATTGAAAGAAATTATTTTCATTTCTTTAACTTTCAATTCTGTTATTTAAATTTTTTAATTTCAATTTTAATTTCATTTTTTTAACTTTTTCATCACTGTTTGTTCGAAAACCATTTGTGCGAATGGTCGTTTGTCTGAGATTTTCGGACAAACGGACAAATGGCGTTGGACAAGTGTGCCACACTCGTGAACGCTTCTTTTAAAAATTTATGATTAAAAATTATGTTTGTGTTAGGGTAGTTTTTGAGCTGATTTTTATTATTGAAACATTGGATAAAAATTAGCTTTAGCTGATAAATTGTCTATTCCATTAAGGATATTGTATTCCATGAGAATCCAGCTAGAAAATAGTAAAATTGTGATAAATAATGGAAAATTATTTTGACGGACCATCGGCAAACATCTTGGCCGACGTAGATGCGTGTTCCGCGGCCACGTGGAACGCAATGATGTTCACTGACATTCATGATGTTCGCTGACGTTCGTCAAAATTGTTTGTCATTACTTTTTGCTATTTTATGCCGATTTCGAGAAATCGTTAAGATCTTGTAAAATGACATTTCCACTTACAAAATTTGCAGGTTTTATTTGCTAAAACCTCAGTTTGGAGTGCTCAATCTAACAAATGACTTACGCACAAGTTATGTCATAATCCATGATTGGTGTGACTTATTGAAAAGCCACTTTGTGGTGACTCCGAGTCACATAAAAAGGCTAATATGTTCTTTTGGCAAATCAATAAAATATATGGTATTAACTAAAATAAATCGAGCATAAAAGTAGTTTTAGAGTTAAGAAAATAGGTGCGTTCAATCCTGAAATGAAAAGTCACTTATTTGCCTGAAATGACTTTTAAAAGGCAAATATGACGTAATTTACGTCATATTTGTCTTATAGAAGTGACTTAAGTGACTTTAGAGAAAAGGCAAATACAACTCACTTCTTTGCCTTATAGAAGTCACTTCTTTTTACTGCACATGCGCAGTGCTCACAAAAAATAGTTTTAGTGGCATCCATCTTGGAAACGATTAGATCGTGATGTTTCTGGACTCTGAACTGAAGTTTTAGCAAATAAATCCCGCAATTTTGTAGGTGGGGACTTCATTCAACAACATTCTAAGGATCCTTTGAGATATCAGCATGAAAATAGGTAAGAGTTGCGAAAAATGACGACAAATCGGGTACGGACATCACCGAACATCGTGGCCGCGGAACGTGCACCTACGTCGGCCACGATGTTCGGTCATGTCCGTACCCGATTAGTCGTCATTTTTCACAAATTTTATCTATTTTTTAGCAGATTCTCATAAAATATATTAGCCAAGATGGAATAGACAATTTTATCAACGAAATCTAATTTTTATTCCAGAGTTGAAACAATAAAAATACAAGTGAAAATGAAAATGCATGAACAATTTAAGTGTGTTCATTGAGAAGTCACTTTTCCATAAGGCAGATAAGGAGAAGTGACTTTTCCTTTTCAGGATTGAACGCACCTATTGTTTACTAAAAATACTTTGACAACACCTTGTGTTTGGAATGTGGGTGCACCCCTTACATTCCTGCTTTCACCCCTCCATGGTCACTCCTCTTGGTCATGTGACTATCAGAGCGGGGGAAACAAACAATGGTTTTGATCATATGATGTCCAGAGGGGAAGACATAAACAAAGGAGTTGGTCATATGATGCAGCTCTTGGAATGAGGTTTGGAAGGATAATCCCTTCCTCTTCCTGTCACATGACCCAAAACTATAAAAGCTCCTGCACTGCTTGGGGAGATGAGATTTCACACACCGAAGTTCAAGACAACATCAAACGATCAGGCCGTAGTAATCATTTTACACGGAGTGACCGAGGATAGATGCCAGATGTTTTACAACTTAGAGATCTCACATACACTTATGCGGGAAAGTCCAATCTGGTCTATATCATCACCTACTTGTAAGGAAAGTCGGGACTCTCCCGTCACCTCCAAGTTAGGCCTAATCGCCTGAGGCATCCTTTCTCGTGCAACCATGCGTTAGGATACGAGTTGGTCCCTCGGCATCACGCTTATCCAAGCGCGTCGCACCAATGCAACGGATAAGAACTAAGGTTGGTTTCCTTAGTCGCACTAGAGTGGTTTAGTGCATCCTGTTGACCAATACACCCTTCGTAGTAAGGATCCGAATCGGTACTTGGCGCCACGTGGTCTCACCACCTACGAACACCAACAAGCTTTAATTGGATGCAGAATTGGTACTCTGCTATCCTGTATCGGCCAAGTGGATACTTGGACGCACCAACAACTTTCCTAGACAACCAGAAGGCCATGGAATAGGCCCGATTCAACTGGAGTTCGAATCGGCATCCACTTTGTGACGACAGACCCCGCGCCACTATTTACTTAAAGTGATATAGAAATGTAGTATTTTATTATTTTAAAACAAAGATTACCTCATAAATGTATCATATTTTCATTATTTCCAGCAAACACTGACTCTTTGATTATTAAAACTGCTTTGTTTGGTGCCAAAACACCATATCAACAACCGAATAACAGCCGCCATTTTCACATGACTTTGTGACATCAATTGACTGTTTGCAGCTAAAGGCACTCATACACTTCATACAATTTTAATGGTTTTTGTAGTTAAATTAAAAATGGTAACAAAGTTGAAAGTGATACCAAAGTTGAAAGTAGTACCAAAGTTGAAAGTGGTACCAAAGTTGAAAATGGTATCATTTTTAACTTTGGTATTAAAGTTGAAAATGGTACCAAAGTTAAAAATTGTACCAAAGTCAAAAATGGTACCAAAGTTGAAAATGGTACCAAAGTTGAAAAAGGTACCAAAAGTGAAAACGGTACCAAAGTTGAAAATGGTACCAAAAGTTGAAAATGGTACCAAAGTTGAAAATGGTACCAAAGTTGAAAATGGTACCAAAGTTGAAAATGATACCAAAGTTGAAAATG
>JH432191.1:98988-116222 GCA_000239455.1 Strigamia maritima
GTCCTATACTTGTCTCGTGGTTCACCGGTGAACTCATTGTTGTGTCCCCTTGGTCAACTTGTGTTCCAACTAATGGCTCGTGTCCGCTATAATCCTCATATCATTCCCATTATTTACCTGTGGGATGAAAAAATATGTTTCTAATGTAGATTGATTGATTCGTGAAAATTTTAGATAAGTATCACTTTATAAACTATGGATGAAAATATGCCAAGCACTTCAAGAAAGAGAACGGGTGACAAAATCAGTGGCAGTGGATTCATGAATCAGAAGATTAAACATTCAAAGGTCAAGAACACAATAATTAATATTCAGCACCTTCATCAACCAGGTTAGTAGAATATTTAAACAAATGCTTAATCAATTGTCAAAAATATAACTTATTAACTTTTGTAGCAACTACTAGCCAACAGCAAATCAGATCCTGTTGCGACACTATTGATGATGAAGGCAACAAACGGTGCACTGTTTTTAAGAAAAACCTTCAAGAACTTATCATGATCCGTGTGGCTAAAAAATATATAATTCCAAAATTTAAATTTTAACACCAAGAGGTGTTTTGCATAATCATTCCGGCACTTTAGAGTCATACTTATATGATGAGTAATCACCCCTCCTCCCCCTAGTTATTATTAACTTTTGTGTGGCTTGACCCATTCTGACCACCTGGTGAGAGGTGATTTCTCTGATCAGGCAAGTTTGTTTAGACACTTGAAGTCAGGGCTTGCAACCGAGCTTACCTCAACAGCTTCTCGTCACTACAACTATAAACCACGAGCGTTCCTAGCTAGAATGCCAACCTTATAGTTGTTCAACCCATCCCATTAGCAGTGAATTCATCAGTCTTAAGCCACCTTTTTTAGGACACGGAGTAGATACTTCTCACCTGCCAGTGATTCATTATTTCTGGACTAAAAACTGTGTGAGTTTACATGATTGAATCGACTACGTGTTCGCGCGACAGAAAACCAAGCAAACCCACCCGCTCGAGCGTTTGCCTCTTCGCGCCTTTAAACCTCCTATTCAAAGTGTTTTTGCAACCTGAGCGTCCTTAGCAACGGCGAGTACCAAACTACAGCCTGCCCGACTCCCATGCACGACGGCAGCATTATCTGGGTTTGGGCCTGCATTAGTCCAAAACTGAATTTTTAGTGTGTCATTTTCCGAATGCTAACAAACTCTACAGCAAATTAATTCTACCCAAACTTGCGTGGTTAGACGAGGGATTGGATTTGTCACTCGAGGAACATTTTATACAACTGGAACTGCAGGATTCACAAAAATCAATCCAAGTAGAAGAAATATTTGAATCAGAGGATAACAAACGACCAGTTAGAATACTCATCGAGGGTCAGCCAGGGTTTGGAAAAACCACTCTCACAATTAAACTCACTCACGACTGGGCAGCTAACAAAAAATACATCATAAGCTTTGACTTCGCTTTCCTCGTGCCCCTAAAGGAACTTCAGCAACGAGGTATTGCTGATGCAATCCAGCAAATTGGGGAACGATGTGATTGTGAAGATGCTGTGGAAATTGTGAACCAACACAAGAAAAGCGTACTATTTATTCTCGATGGTCTAGATGAATTATCGCTGGAAGAACGACAAGAAATGATGAAAATTTTGTTCAAACAAATCTACAGAGATGTAACAGTGATGGTCTCATGCCGAACAGGATTATTTGCATTGAGTAAAAAAGAAAATAAAGAACTGTTCGGATTAACAAAAATGCAGAATGACTTTTCCGATAAGCGAATATCAATATTAGGCATTGCAAATGAACAAAACAAACGAATTTTTTTAGAAAAGTTTAGTCCAAAAGTTAGTGTCGAGTCCGTAATTGAATGTTTATCATCACAGTGGGATATATTCAATTCGCCGTTGCTTTTAATGGCGCTCTCCGTGTTAATACAAGAAGGGGAAACCATCGAAGAATTCATCACCAAAACGGCGTTATATAAAAAATTGTGCAATCACATTGTCAAGCACAGTTACTCGAAGCATGAACGAGATCTCGCTTCCGACTTTGACCTGTTATGCTTAAATTCATCAGCTAATCCGATTCAAGAAAGCATAAGGCAATTTGGAAAGGCATCGATACAAAAAATAGTTAAAAATGATTTAAACTTCGATAGCGATGAATCAACCAAAGAAATCTATGAATTGGGTTTTTTAATTCGCCACAAAGAGATAACGTACGTTAATGCAAAAATTCATTTCGAAGCGCTGCATTTATCCGTCATGGAATTTGCAGCTGCATTTGCCTGTTGGATGGATTTGAAATGTAAAACATCCGCGACGATTGAAGATGATTTGAATTTAATCGTGAATCATTTCGTAGACTCTGAAGGAACGTCTCTTGTGTTGACTTTCCTCGCCAGTCTAATGGAAGGTGAACTGGATCTTTTATTGTCCCAGATCGACACATTTAGTGTGTGGTTTTCATCACACTTTGACTTGACCGCACAACTTATCGCCGAATGTCTGTCAATCAATATTTCAAAGAGTAAAAATCTACGACATTTTATTCCTTTTGTTATAACTTTCAGCAATATTGATTCTAGTGATTTGAAACTGAAAGAATTACTGCTATACGGAAGTGATTGTGGTAAAATTGAAAAAATTCGAATCAATAGCTCCACAGATTTTGAAACATTGACACTTGAAATGACTGTGTGTTTTCAAGTGGAAATGTTTTCAGATAAATATACATTACTAGCAGTCGTGGGGAATAGTCTTTTGTTTTCAAATCCAATTCCATTTGCTAAACCATTAAAGGAATTGTTGCACTTTGCTGCATCATCAAACTGCCAATCGTGTGTTTTGACATTAAAGGATTCTTCAAGCATTGCACAATTTTGCGCTTCAATAACGCAGGAGAAATTATTGAGTCAAATCAAATACCATCATTTACGCATTGAAACTAGCGCAGAATTTGAGTTGCAAATTGCTACGAAACTCCTGGAAAACGATCAAGTACAACATCTTCATCTACTTTACAAAGATACAATTCTTGATTCTGATTCGAGTGATTTTTTACGCTCTGCTGCTCGATCAATGTATTTGACGTGCATAGAATTAAAGGGCATTATCGTTGATTTGTATCAACTAACTAATGGCGGAACTAAGAAATACACTTTCATGAGTTTTATTTCCTGTGATTTGACTTGCAGCGAGCCATTATTATTCACAAACTGTTGTCGTCACTTGAAAATCAATGATGTTCGAGGTATAGAAGCAGTTCTTCAGATGGCGCCTTCTTCGTTTAGTTGTTGGAGCGCTGATAATGCGATAATTAATGATTTGATAGCGAGATATCCCACGTGGACTGGTTTTAACTGTGTCACGACTTTAGAACTGAGATTATATCAGGATTTAAGTTTATTATTTCCATGGACAAATCTGCAAACATTAGTGCTTATACGAATTAAGGATATGTTCGATCAAAATGAGTTATCACGATGCATCCTTGCTCTTCCAATTGTCAATCTGGTAATCATTAATAATAACAGTACCGAAGATTTTCATTTATTTAAGCAGATGAACAAGTTGTGTGCGGACGGCATGAAATCACACATAAAAACAATATTTTACAGAGATTTCTACTTGAATGTTAAGACCCCAACAATAATGTGTGATTTGATTAAAGGAGTTGTTTACAACCATTGGGATAAAATCTACAGAGTTGCACCTGATGTTTCCTTATTTAATTTACCCGACTTTAGAGAAATTCCAGAGTCTTCTTTCGTGCAGATCACTCAGGCCAATAATCAATCTATTTTGCTTGAACTTGGCTTATTTACACTAGCATTCTTTCCTCAAAATCCTAGTGATTTTTCGTGCTACAATACAATAATGTGTATCACAAAAAATGCAATGCCATCAAAACAAATGAGCAGTTGAACTGTTTTTCATTCATTGAAGTTTTGTCAAAATGTTGTCGAACATTTTTTTGGATTTTTTTTACTAATTTGCAACTTTGGGGATTAATTCCTGACAACTGGATTAGAAAATAGAAGTTAAAATTAGGACAAGTCTTATTGTAATCTCTTGATGCCACAATTTTCATCTGTTTGAGAAAATAGTCAAAAGACATGTCAATCATGTTGCTTCGAATGAGCGAGACAAGTGATACGTATGTGGAAGATTTTATATTTTATTCCACATCTAATAGCATTCCATTCGCCATCCAAGAGGGCCGCGTCAATGAGGATCCGGGCCACACGCAGAATGGGCTCATATAAGTACACCGGTTAATCGTCATATCAGTCATTCATTCCATCGTATTCATATAGTTTTATGTGATGTCTCTCCTGAGATGGTAATTACGACAATAAAAAATAGGAGGTAAATTTGTTTTTATAATAATTATTATGGTTTTTATTTATTCAGGGATAATACCCCGTCAAGAGCCAAAATTATGGAGATTGGTTTTTCATTCGCTTGTGTTTAACTGTAAATTTTTAATCGTTTTAGTCGTGGCAAGCACAATGGTAGTGGCTCAACCGACGTCTATCACTATCAGCAGTGGCACTTTTAGATAAAAGACATTTAATAATTTTCCAAGAATTTACATTTCTATATTTCTTATTTCTAATTTCAATCATACAAAATGATGAGAAAATAAAGTTTTAAAAAGATGTATCTTATTTACTATTTATTTCTTATCGTTATCTGAGCAAACAAGCAGGTAGCTTCTCACTTTGCTACTGGTATATAAAAGTTTTAAACTTTTAATGTATAGATATATTTCGCCATAGTAGAAAAAAATGAAATTTATTGTTGAAGTTTGAAAACCGTGATTTCTCGGCAAACCTGTAAAATCCCGTTTAACCTGTCACATCCTGTTAAATCACCAAAATCCTATCACCAATAATTTGTGAAATCCTGTTTAACTCCTAAAATCACCAAAATCTCATCATTAGATAGATAGAATTGAGTTTGTAGACACAAGCGGCGACTTAGGCCATACACGTCTTTTAATCTGACATACTGAAACTGACATACTAAATCTGACCAATATAAATCTGACAAACAAACACATTTGACCATTGATAATCACTACCTTCGTACATTCCATTGCAGAATGGAATGCAGCATTACATTATCAAAAAATGGTCAAAAACAGAGACAAAAGCCACAGAAGAGAAAGCAGAGCCAAAAAAAGGAGACAGATAACCAGAGGACCCATTAGCACCACTACAGCAGAAAAACAAAGTGCTGCAATGGAGTACCCAGGGGAGGCCACGAGGAGGCTGGGCTTGGAAGTTTTCTCCCCCCTGAAGAAAAGAAAACTTGATCGGCAAACACAAGAGAGTCCCACTATGAATTAAAAATTTTTAAAATCTCAACTGGTACAGGATACTCCTCTGTGTACAGAATATCGATCTCAAACTAAAAATAAACCAGTAACCAGTGACCATAAAATTAACTCATTATTTATTGCAAAAAATACAAATTTTCAAACCAGTTTTAAAGTGTTTACGATATCATAATTTCTGCCATTCCTTAAAATATAGTATATACTCGCGTATAAGTCGAGGATTTTTGGACCAAATCTTTTATTTTATTTATTTTTTTTTATTTTTGTTTTTATTTTATTTTTTTAAAACTTAAAACGGCTATTGACCCGCGTATAAATCAAACCAAATAAAAATGAAATAAAAAAATAAAATTTCGGGGGTCGATTTCAATGGTTTTAAGTCAGGGTCGACTTATATGCGGTTTTCGACTTATAGGCGAGTATATGCGGTAAATGATTTTTAATCATTTTTTTAAAGTTTTCAGAACACCTTTAAAAAAATCATTTTGTAGCCCGAACAGCTCATTTGAGCACATTGTTGGTCGCAGCAGGCAGGGCGCTGTTTCTTACATCACAACTGGTGGCCAAATGCTGTAGCGCCAACACAGCAATAACCATTTCCCATTTGATGTGATTATATGAATGGCTCTACCAGTTTTCCATCGTTTGCAGTTTTTACTCAAGAGTAGACACCTCTACCACAACACGTGCAATTTGTAATTAAGTCAATTCTGTTGGTAAACAACTTTTGAGACATCGATAAGCAAAAATATGATCGAAAACTCTGACATATCCCATCAGGTAAAGGAATATCATGCAGATTTTTGGTTTAACAAGTGAAAAGATATTTAGTTAATGCTGAGAATCTAACTCGTGAAAACTATCGACGAGAGCGTATGCGCGGATTCGTTGAATTCGAATTTTTGGTCGAATCTCATTAGTCGGCGCGCCTATTGTTTTGATTATTGAGCACCACGAAAAATATCCGAAAATAAATTTATGTTTTATCCACTTCTGAAACAATTCGCCGTCACAGCGAGCCACTCCACCACAATCTCAAAATGGCAATGGCACGATGTTTCACGGGATTTCACGAGATTCCACGAAATTTCGCGAGATTTCGCGAGATTTCACGAGATTTTGCGAGATTTTGCGAGATTTTGCGAGATTTTACGGAATTCCACAGGATTTACATTTGCTTAAATATTTCGTTAAAGTTCCGTGAATCTTGTAAAAACTCGCGGAATCTTGTGAAATCTCATAAAATCTTGTGACATTTTGTGGAATCCCGTGAAATCTTGCGAAATCTCGTGGAATCCCATTAAATTCCGTGGAATCTCGCAAAATCTAGTGAAGTTCTTTGAGAAATATAGATATAGATTTGTTGTTGTTGTAGTTTTTCTCATTAGGTTCTCTTCCCGAATACCACTCACGCTAGTGATTGTCGAAACAACTTGCAACCATTCATTTTTACTCATTGGTAAAACCACTCGTGCATCTAAAAATTGCGACCAGAATAAACCACTCGTGCCCTGCGGGCACTCGTGATTTATTCAGGTCGCAATTTTTGATGCACTCGTGATTTCTACCGAGTAAAAAAATTCATTATTACAAGCTTATTTCGACAATCACACTAGCGCTTGTGGTATTACAACTGATAATGTAATACTGCATTCCATTCTCCAATGGAATGTAGGAATGTAGTGTTTATCAATGGTCAAATGTGTTTGTCTGTGTCAGATTTATATATTGGTCAGATTTAGTATGCCAGTTTAAGTATGTCAGATTAAAAGACGTGTATGGCCTAAGTCGCCGCTTGCGTCTATAAACTCAATTCTATCTATCTATCTTGTGTAATTTTAGACTTTTCCTGAGGAATTAAGACTTTCTTTACTACAGGCACTTCCTGTTTTACGTCTCGAACTGTTTCTCGTATGGTTTCGAAAGTCTGACCTTCAATCGCCAAGTTCTGTTTCGAGGTAGATCGTCTTACTCGACTACGTGGTATGCGTCCTCTACTGGTCGACGGACAACTAAACGAGTCATCAGAGTCGTCAAACGATCTTTCTCCTTCCGACAGCTTTTTCTTTGGAAGAGGAACTTTAAAATACCTCAGTTCCTCAAAAACTGGCAGCTTGAATGGGTCATAGTCAGCTTCACCTTTTCCTATATTAATGTCACTAGGCTTTTTGAAAATATTCTTTTTCTTGCCTATAGGCGAACTGAAAACTGATATCTTGCCTTGGCACTTTGGCGTTTGATCCTTGGTCACTACTGCTTTTTCGTTTGTGTTGTTGATCTTGTAGACGAGCCACTTCTTCTTCGGCTTCTAATACGCGACAATGTAGATCATCATTTGCCATCTCTAACTCCATGTATCTACGTCTGGCTTTAATAACTACTTCAGTTTTTCTTTTTCTATTTTTTCTCTTTCAGAAATTAATGTTGCATTTCGGCGAAGGAGCTCTTCCTGTTGCTTGAAAGCTTGCTTGAAAGCTTGCTCGGATCCCCGAATCATTTCATCCATTCTCCTTTTTCTATCACGATCCGTGCTTGCGAACTGCTCTGCATTGTCTCGGCTATTAATAGATGAAATTGAGCCGTGTACTGCTCAATGCTCTGTTGCACTACTTGTGCAATAACAGTGGCACTTCCACTTGCAACATCAATTGGTTGCACAGGCTGCGCGTTACGAGAACTCGTAGGACTACTGGTTTGATCCACAGGTTATGAAACAGAAGTCACGGTTCTTGGTGTCTCTGTCGTAGCTGGTTGACCTGCGGTACCAGCTGGCGGTATTAACTCAGATATTGACGCCTGAGGATTAATATTTGTCGCTCTCGGCGACTCGGCTAGCGATTCTCTGCTGCCTGTTTGACCCAATGTAACGTTAGGGTTCATATCCGTAGGCGGATCATAATGATGAGCGAATGCGTTTGCAGTATTCGGTGACAAAGGTACTCGTTGATCGTCTTCATCGCCCTATGCTCTCGCTCGACAAAACGCTTCTCGTTGTTGATTGCGCTCCATTTTCCTCGTTTAAACTCGACTTCGCTGAGTAGGAGTTTTAATTGTCTTTGATCTTTTTCTCGGCATTAGTTTCAAACGAAAAAATCGTTACAATTGCGACCGGCCAAAAAAAATAGCTCTAGTCACTCGAATTTACCTTACAAATTATTTGCGAGAATCCCGGACGGGCCCCACGTGCTGTGTCCGGTTTGGGATCTTCCAAATAGGCGCCGGGTTGAATTGGCGCAGGTGGCTGCTGCTATTCAGACTTATAACCGTGGCTAGTTGTCTAGGGGATTTAGGGGTAAGTTTGCTGAAAAGCGAACTAAAAGTGATGGCTCCACAAACTTGCGGTCCTCGCACCTGATGGTCGCAAAAGCGCTCTCTCTAAACTTGGTTAGAGCAAGCAGGGGTATCCTTGTTTAGCAAACAAGGCCAGTGGTGTTCCAAAGTAATATCAAGCGTATATCTCGATCACACTTACTAGTTTTTCATAGAAGCAGGAACATGGAGATGTTTACGGTTTGATTTTTATACTTAGACTGAATCTTTCAGTTGAGGACAGGATGTCGATGACATCATATCCTGCGCTTGGAAGGCGCGAGCTTCATTAATTGAGTTCCTTGGGGAACACAGCCATGCACCCGCATGCAGAAGCACTCTATTCCAACTATAAATGGGAGGACCAGACACGCCTCCTCATGCACGTGCCTCAATTAGCGAAACACAACAGGAAACAATAAATTAATCACACAATTTATTGAGTTATATAAAATAAACATCTTATTTTAATCTTTCTTAAAATAAAATACAATAATAATACTCAAATTACTATCTTTAAACCTGATTGTGTCGAAGTGGACTCGTTTGGGTCATCACAATTTGCAGAGATCAGCCGTTTGGTCATTAAACTGGTAATGAGTTACGAGCTGAATATCTCCGGTTTCTCCATGAACTCTTTAAGTTTCAACCACATTTCAATTGCGGTTTTTAGACCCTTAGATGTTTTATTTCTGAGGTGGTCAAAGATAACAGCAGATCACTTTCTGCTTTTGCATCTTCCTCTTCTCATTTTGTAATGGTGTCTTCTGTGACTAGAAGTTTGGTTGGGTCTATAATTGGTTTATCAATTTTTGTAGACAAGTGTTTCTATGTTTTATTACCAATGCAAACAGCTTTTATTTGCATTTTCCATGTGCGTAATTTTCCGCAGTTAAGTGGTCATCTTCAATGCTTCAGGCATGTTTAAAGACAATGTTTAATGATTGGCAACAGTTTTGGAAATAATAGTGATTATTCTATTGTTTAGAACAGTTTTGAAAATAATTGTGATTTTACAGTTTTGAACAGTTTTTTTTTTCGGGAATAATAATGATTATTCTACTGTTTTAAGCGCAGTGGAAGCGTGCTGGGCCCATAACCTGTTGTTAATTCAAGCAGATGCAGCACGGGAATATATCCATGGACAGGCCCAAACTTAGAGACGCAGGGCCCCTAGGCAATTGACATTTGGGCCCCCCACCATCTCGAAGCTATTTTGGAAATTTAGCAAATTTAATGCACTAGTACAGAACATATAATTTTTAATCGACTTTAATGACTTTAATAAACATCAGAATATATACAGTCTATGTTACTATAATTACTATAGGAAGAGAATTTAGGAAGAGAATTTAACGTGTGAATGTTGTGTGAATGTTTGCAAAAATGTAAGCAATAACCAACTTAAATACTTTTTTTAAACATGTTCGCACAACACTCGTACAACACTCGCACAAAATTTGCACAACATTCGCAAACATTTAATAAGGGGATCCTGTTAATATCAATGTTGGATGTTGTTGTCTTTATTAGGGGAAGAAACTTTCAGGGCCACCGCCTCATGGCTTTCCCTAGAGATCCACTGTGGCTTTTTCTTTTCCACTGCAGTGGTGCTAACGAGACCCGCTAAGGAAAGAAGTTAGCGTGTTAATTATCATATTGTGTAACCTCCTAATGTAACCTCCAGATACTGGAAAATACAGATCCAGATGCTGCCCACTCACTGTCTCTTATACATTAGACGTCTGCAGCAAAATTGTTTCATATATTTCATATATTAAAATTAATTAATAAAGACCATTGTTATTATCAATTTTAAGATTATTTGTAAAAAATATTTATTTTTTAAATTTTATACAATTTCATCAATGCATTGCAAAATTGAATTTGCAATTTTTAAATGATCCCATTAAAATGTTATCTGGCAGAAATTATAGAATAATCGCTTGATCTGCAGTACAGATGATATGATGCAATGTGCTACTTAATGTGTTTTTTGACCAATCATATGCTGCACTCAAACTATTTAAAACGCAGCCATTTGAATACACTTTACTTCAGAGCTGTAACTCAATCAAATAGAGCTATTCTTCCGAGTCTTACACAATAAAAGTTTATTGTAAAAAATTCAGTATATACTTTATAGTATAGTTGATAATGATGAAGATACAAGTAGTTCTCATGCCTTTGCTGTTCTGTTTGTTGCTGTTAATGACAGCCATGTCACTGTAAGTATAAAATACTACACTCAATCTAGCAATACATTACTTTTTAAAAAATATAAATAATATTTAAGTCTGGAAGTTCTCAATCTTTTTTTAATTTTGTACCATTTACAAAAATCTGACAAGTTTACCAAATTTTTATTTCTTTGGGAGGCCCATATTGCCTACAACCTTGCATAATGTGTTGCATACAACCTCAAAGTTTTAAATTAATATACCGTAGCTATAATCATGCACACAAACTTGATCAATTTTTTTCTTTTTTTCTTTTTTTTAAGTGATGATGGACAAGAATCACAGGATGGCGAGCCGTACTTCTATCATCCCCTGAATTATCCCCAGGGTTAAGGCAGGACTGAGAAGAATCGAAAAAAATTAAATATGAATGTATGAATTAAAAATGAAATAAAAACATTAGCTTTTCGTTATTGAGACCTGACTAAGTAAACAGCTTAATTAAGTCTAAGAAGATCTCTTACCCGGAGTTTGGTTTGTGATGGTCTCGAACCATAGTTTTGGTAGAGAATTGCCACCAGAGTGCGCTATTGCATCTTTGGCGGCATATTCAACTAAGACAATAAATATAAATAAGTGGATAATAAATATCGCGCTTATTTATAGCCAATATAAATATTGGCCATTAAATATATAAATATATACTGAATATTGTAATGATCATTTGCCCCATTCACCTCGATACTGTGAGTGATACAGGAAGTGGTCATCCATTTCCACAACCGGTATCACCCATTGGCTTCTCTGCTATCTCACATTCCATGAGGATTAGCAGGGGTTAATGCAGGAAGTGGTAATCCACATTTCACAACCGGCATCACTGATTGGCTGCTCTGCTATCACCACATTCCAGGGGATTAGCAGGGTATATGGGGGAGAAAACTTCCAAGCCCAGCCTCCTTGTGGCCTCCTCTGGGTACTCCATTGCAGCACTTTGTTTTTCCGCTGCAGTGGTGCTAATGGGTCCTCTGGTTATCTATCTATCTTGTTTTTTGCTCCGCTTTCTCTTCTGTGGCTTTTGATCATTTTTTTGATAATGTAATGCTGCATTCCATTCTGCAATGGGATGTATGAATGTAGTGTTTGTTAATGGTCAAATGTGTTTGTTTATGTCAGATTTATATTGGTCAGATTAAAAGACGTGTATGACCTCAGTCGTCGCTTGCGTCTATAAACTCAATTCTATCTATCTATCTATCTAGCAGGGTATATAAGCTCATGTTCAACAGGAAGTAATGCTTGCGCTGCTACAAAAACTGAACTGAACTGAAACCCTGAACTAATGAAACTTTGTTTGACCTGATATGAATTGTCTGTGATTATTTGCCTAAATGGTTTGTGCTTTACCTTTGAGTGTATTTACAGTGTGATATTCTTGAGTGTATTTATTGAAGTGTATATATTATTATTTTAGTGTATTTTAATGATGTATACCTTATATTTATATTCTTGAGTGTCATGTGTATTTATATTTAAAGTGTATTGTATTTTCCTGTGGCACCTATGTTTGTTCTATTAAGTTACAACCTTGTTAGGTAAATGTCTGTTAGGTAAATGTGCCCGAAATGTCTTTTTCCCTATTCAAGGGGGAGAAAACTTCCAAGCCCAGCCTCCTTGTGGCCTCCCCTGGGCACTCCACGTTGTTATTTGGTTGGTGAGGAGCAAGGAAAACACACATGTATCCAAGTTGAGTTTTGAAATGGAACTAGAACTATTTATTTATTTATTTAAAAAAGGCTTGGCTCTTTGAAGAGCTTATATTAGAGAGCTTACATTACACATGAAAAATATTTCCCACCAGGGATGGGTGTGACAAGGGGGATAGGGATATCAAAGTCCAACATTCCTCATCCCAACACTCCCCCTCAAACGACATGGGGGAAATCCCGTCTCACGACTGCGAGTCCGAGATCTCGCGAAAACTGCAAGTGCTTTGGTGCAAATAGTCCCTTCGAATATTTCGTTAAAATCCCGTGAATCTCGTAAAATCTCGCGGAATCTCGTAAAATCTCGTGAAATCTCGTAAAATCTCGTGACATTTCGTGGAATCCCGTTAAATCTCGCAAAATCTCGTGGAATCCCATTAAATTCCGTGGAATCTCGCAAAATCTCGTGAAATCCTTTGAGAAATATAGATATAGATTTGTTGTTGTAGTTTTTCTCGTTAGATTCTCTTCCCGAATACCACTCAAGCTAGTGATTGTCGAAACAGCTTGCAACCATTCATTTTTTACTCATTGGTAAAACCACTCGTGCATCTAAAAATTGCGACCAGAATAAACCACTCGTGCCCTGCGGGCACTCGTGATTTATACAGGTCGCAATTTTTGATGCACTCGTGATTTCTACGAGTAAAAAAATTCATTATTACAAGCTTATTTCGACAATCACACTAGCGCTTGTGGTATTACACCTGATTATTGGATATTGGATTATCGTTTATCAGGCATGTGAATGAGTTTTGTCATGTAAATCGGTGAAAAAACTATTTTTTTTTTACTTTAAAATTGATACCAGTAGTAGTTTTTAAGTGAAAAAATATTGGTAATTTTTTTTTACCCTTTTGCCCCTTTTTACATCTAAATTTTTCATTTTTTTAAGTAAAAAAAATAGATATTTTACTATTTGTTGCTAAAAAAATGGTTCTTTTTTCTTTTTAAATATGTGACCGCTAGACGGCACTACCCACATATCCAACCCTTCCACCTGTGGTAAGGGATTGGATGGTCCCGGAAGTGGGCTATGCCCATGATGAGGGATTAAGGGGGATAGGAGGGGCTCAGAGGTGCAAGGGGTTTGTTTGACAGTTAGTTGGTATTGAGCCAGTGGCCAAGTAACATTCTTGGGCCGCTGCTCCCAACCTCTGTGTTTACCTTAATAAAGCCCGGCATTCCAGTTGACTGGCCGCCGCCTCCATGAGTGGGTGAAGCTGGCTACTGCAAAGCGCCGCAGCAAGGTCAAGATTGCGTCCGACCACACTGGTCATGGTTTAGGCCATGGCCAGTGAGGAAAAACATTGAATGGCGTAAGTGAGAGAAGGAGTAAGACACGGTGCCCCTAGACAACAATAAAGGCCTAATAACCTAAACTACCGTGTCCCTCGTCTCTTATTTCAGTGCATTGGCATCCGGCGCAAGCTGACCGCTCCCCATGGTTGGTATGCAGCCAAACCCCAAGCACAAGTAAATAGTGTTTCTTTTTAAATATTATTTTAAATATCTTTAAAAAAAACTTCCAGAGAGAGAGAATTGAGTTTATAGACGCAAGCGGCGACTTAGGCCATACACGTCTTTTAATCTGACATACTTAAACTGACATACTAGATAGATAGAATTGAGTTTATAGACGCAAGCGACGACTGAGGTCATACACGTCTTTTAATCTGACCAATATAAATCTGACATAAACAAACACATTTGACCATTGATAAACACAACTGACCTACTAAATCTGACATATAAAACAAATACATTTGACCATTGATAAACACTACGTTCATACATACCATTGCAGAATGAAATGCAGTCTTACATTATCAGAGAATTGGTCAAAAACACAAACAAAAGCCACAGAAGGGAAAGAGGAGCGAAAAAGAAGGAAAGACAGATAACCAGAGGACCCATTAGCACCACTGCAGCGGAAAAACAAAATGCTGAAATGGAGTACCCAGGGGAGGCCACAAGCAGGCTGGGCTTGGCAGTTTTCTCCCCCATCACTTCCAGAACTTAATTTAATGAAAATTGAGATTTGGTTATTTAATATGCAGGTATTGCAGTTGACAAAACAACGTAAATTTTCGGGAGGATCACTTGACAACCTCGTATGAGAACAGTAGATAGAAAACAAGCGCAGCATGACCTATGACGAGATTAAATTAAAAGGAAAAATGACAAACGATTACGTGATGAAAATATGAAAATTGGTAAATGCTACACTCTTGTACATTAGAATGCAGTCCAACAATACCAAAGTATTTACTCGACCAGAGCTCTCTTCTAGCTTGATCGGGGCATTAAAACCGACAATCATACCCAGAGGTGACCGCGAGGACACATTTTACACCCCCACAATCAAATTTAAAAATTAATTTTATTTTTTTCTCCGTAATTCTTACTGCAAGTTCTGAGAGAGACAAAATATACATTGGATAAATACATTGGAGTACCATATTTAAATATTTTGATATCCGGGAGTTTTGGTGTTGAATACCATAATCACCAGTTCGTTTCAGCGACGCCATTTTCAAGCGGATCAGGATTCATTGCTGCACTCGACAAATGTCAATTTTGCATGTAATGGACAAAACAAAATTAAAGTAAAATATAAGATACGAATTAAAATTAAATAAATGATAAACTGCTAATAAAAATATCATATGAAACGTGCTTTTATCTTGTCCTGAATGCAGCGCCATTGAAAAACAACAGCAAAGAAGTCACGTGATCGTTCAAGGAATGCTGCGGTTTGATAGGTGAGGGAAATCTGAATTCGAGTCGGTAAAATTTGAAATATACATTTACAAGTTGTATGATTAAAATCGCAAAGGCTAAGAAGACTCCCTAGGAGAGTCGTGGCAAAACATGGAGCGAGCTTTGATTTCAATTACCAGTTCACTTTACCTAGCAAGGTGAGATCAGCCCGCTGCAGGCGTTAGGCCAAGGCATGGGAAAAGTGAACTGGAATTTGTAATTGGAGCACTCCATCGCTCCATGTTGTAGGGTCACCAAAGGAAGGAAATAAAACAAGTCTAAAGGTAGGTTTTCACTAGTGTTCACACTGGGCGCAACGCAAGCTGGTTGCGGCTTGCTATCACAAAATTGCTTGCAGGTGACGCCAATACTCATCATAATTGTTTTAATCACTCCAAGAATTGGGAAAATTACGCAATTTTGGGTAGTGTGTCAGTACAGGATGGGTAATTCACGAGTTTTTACACTAGAAAAGATTTATATTTTTAAAGAAGGCAGTATGTAGTATATTATTCATAGTGTCCAGATATCTGTATTTGCATTTATTTGAATTTTTTTATTCCTTATCCAAATTCGAGGAGAGAGAGAGAGAGAGAGAGAATTAAGTTTATAGCCGCAACGACTTAGGCCATACACGTCTCAAATCTGACATACTAAAACTGGAAAAAGAAGCAATAAAGAGACAAAAGAAGGAGGAAAGATAAATAACCAGAGGACCCATTAGCACCGGAAAAACAAAGTGCTGCAGCGGAGTACCCAGGGGAGGCCACGAGAAGGCTCCAAATTCGGGGAAATTTGTGTATGGTTTCCGGTACAACAGGAAACAGTTGCAAATTGCTACAAAACTCCTAGAAAACGATCCAGTACAACATCTGCATCTACTTTACACAGGAACAATTCTTGATTCTGATTCGAGTGATTTTTTACGCGCTGCTGCTCGATCAAAGTATTTGTCGTGCATAGAATTAAGGGAAATTACCGTTGATTTGTATCAACTAACTAATGGTGGAAAAAAGAAATACACCTTCATGAGTTTTATTTCCTGTGATTTGACTTGCAGCGAGCCATTATTATCCACAAACTGTTGCCGTCACTTGAAAATTCATGGTATTCGAGGTATAGAAGCAATTCTTCAGCTGACGCCTTCTTCATTTGCTTGTTGGTATGATGATAAAACGATTATTAATGATTTAATAGCGAGATATCCCACGTGGACCGGTTTTAACAGTGTCACAACTTTAGAACTCGTATTATATCAGGATTTAAGTCCATGGACAAATCTGCAAATATTAGTGCTTACGCTTAAGAATGGGTTAGACCAAAATAAGTTATCACAATGCATCCTTTTTCTTCCAATTGTAAATCTGGTAATTATTAATCATGATTGTGATAATTTATATTTATTTATGTACATGAACAATTTGTGGACGGGCAGCATCAATTCACAAATGAAAACAATACTTTACAAAGATTTCAACAACGATGAGTTAACAACAACAATGTGTGGTTTGATTGAAGGAGTTGTTGGGATAAACCATTGGGATAAAGTCTACAGAACTGCACCGACAGATTATCTCTCTTTTAAGTTAGCTGACTTTAGAGAAATCCCTGGGTCGTCTTCTGTACGGATCACTGAGGCCAATAATCAATCCATTTTGCTTGAACTAGGCTTATTTACACTGTCATTCTTTTCTCATGCTGCTAGTGATTTTTCATATTGCAATACAATATGCATATCACAAAAATGCCATCACAACAAATGAGCAGTTGAACCGTTTTCAATTTGAGTCGAGGTTTTGTCAAAATTTTGACCAACATTTCCTTGGATTTTTTTTGATGACTAATTTGCAACTTTGGGGTTTAATTCGTGTTTAGAAAATATTGGATTGAA
>JH432191.1:135274-153718 GCA_000239455.1 Strigamia maritima
GCTACGCATGCATTGTGAACCAGGTTTTAGTTTTTAGTGGACATGCAACAATTGACTCGTTTGTTTTTTTTCGTAAGTTGTTTACATCATTGTGAACATAGTTCTGAACTTAATCACATTTTAAGTCCACTGAGCATGCTCAGTCACTAGGAAGTAGAATGACGTCGTACCTACTGATGCAAAATGGCTCAACAAGTGATTCGAAGGCTGTGATTGGCTGGGAGAAATCATAAGAGAATCGTTTTGATTGCCTATGATGGATATGGGAAAAAGCTCGCAATACTTCAAATTATTGAAGTATAGCTTTTGCATGCAAACTGCGCACGCAACCGCATGCAACCGACGAGCGTACAGTTTGCATGCAAAATTTTGGCTCATTGTGAACGCGCTTGCGACCATTGTGAATGAGCCTTAAGTTTGCAATCCGGTCAGTTGAAATCTAAAATTTGATTCTCCGAATTTGAATCAAATTAATCGTTGATTTTTTTTTCAAGTGATTTTTTAATGACAGCTAAGATCAGTTTTTCAACATATCCTGATCTGATTCAATCTGAATCAATTCTGTCCAATTCTGATTCGATTAGCAAGCTTATCATCAAGCGTTTAATACTGGTACCTTTTGGTTTAGAGAAAGATGGGCTTAGGCTAAAACCTGGACTATAACTGTACCCATATCGCGTCATGTTTGTTGGCAGACTGTAAACAGCTGGACCAGGACCGTAAGTAACTGCAATAATTTTCAAACTAAAAAAATTAGAATTTTTTTCATTGTGTGTTCAAAAATAAAATTATATACCAGGTTTTTGTCTTATAAGACCCCTCAAAGTGAACGCAGGTCCTGTCAATTTTGTTTTATCTTGACCTTTGAAACCAATTGTCGGAGGTAATAAATACACTCCAGGACCGGGACCTTTAGAAGAAAAACGTTTTAGACACTTTAGAATATGATTTTTAGTTTTTGCATGTGATAGTTATAGTTATACCTCTTTCCATGGCCGCGATCATCTTGCGAGGACGCGTGGTAGAACATGGAGCTTGATTTTTGTTTACTCTTCTGTCCATTTTGTAATTATTAGTCCTAATCTGTTACGGCATGGTTAGTATTGTATTTTTTTTTTTGTTTGTTTTGTTTTTTTTTAAACGAGGAATCCGCATTGAATCCAAGAATAATCCTGGTTCATTAGACTCTTGAATTTTGTAACTGATCAGTCGAATTTAGTGTCAAGAACAGCATTCGACCATGGTGTATCAACACAGCAAACCCCATCATCGGAAATCTCAATCGTGTTTTAGGCCGAGTTGCGATTTGTTGACGTCAGGATCTCTGCTAGCGGTTCGGTTTTTGCATTTCCGTTTCCGGATATCTAACAATGGCGGAATTTACTTTAACACATCACTATAGGGTAATCTTATTAATTATTGTAATAATTTAATTTTTGTAATTAAGATTTTATTGCAATTTTAAATTTCGATTTGATTTTAGATAATAGGTTCTGACAAAGACTAATTCTGTACAAATACCGTATTCTCTCGGAATGAACGGCATGCGGGAAAAACCGAGTTTGGCCAGATTTTGAAAACCGGACATCTGGTCATTTTTACGGCAACTGACTTATCCCAGCATACCAATCCCGGCGTACCAACCCCATAGTTTCAACCCCAGCGTACTAACCCCGTCGTTTCAACCCCGCCGTACCAGGCCTGGTGTCTCCGGCCGGCCAGGCATACTAATCCAGGCTAATTCGCACGACAAATCCCAGCGTACCCCGGCGTACCAACTCCGTCGTTTCAACCCCGTCGTTTCAACCCCCGTCGTTTCAACCCCGTCGTTTCAACCCCAGCGTTCTAACCCGGCGTACTGATCCTGGTGTATCCAGCCGGCTCGGCTAATTCGGCTGGCCAGGCGTACTGATCCAGGCATACTAACCAGAGCATACTAATCCAGGGCGTACTAATCCGGGCATACCGATCCGGGCGTACTACCGACCAAATCTGTCCATATAACTGACTTCCTACCACTACTGACTTCCTACTACTACCGACTTCCTACTACTACCGATTTCCTCCGACTACCAACTTCTATCATCGACTTCCCACTACCAACTTCTTACAGCTGACTTCTGACAACTGACTTATCCCAGCATACCAATCCCGGCGTACCAATCTCGTGGTTTCAACCCCAGCGTACTAACCCCGTCGTTTCAACCCCGCCGTACCAGGCCTGGTGTCTCCGGCCGGCCAGGCATACTAATCCGGGCGTACTAATCCAGGCTAATCCGCACGACAAATCCCAGCGTACCCCGGCGTACCAACCCCGTCGTTTCAACCCCGTCGTTTCAACCCCGTGGTTTCAACCCCAGCGTACTAACCCCGTTGTTTCAACCCCGCCGTACCGGGCCTGGTGTCTCCGGCCGGCCGGGCATACTAATCCGGGGATACTAATCCAGGCTTACTAATTCGGGCGTACCGATCCAGGCGTACTCTACCAACCAAAACTGTCCACACAACTGATAGCTATTAATAACAAAAGACAGAAGAGAAAGAGGAGCAATAAAGAGAGAGAGAGAAGGAAAGATAGATAACCAGAGGACCCATTAGCACCACTGCATCGGAAAAACAAAGTGCTACAATGGAGTATCCAGGGGAGGCCACAAGGAGGCTGGGCTTGGGAGTTTTCTCTCCCGTTTATTGTAAAAACTAAGAAAACATCTGCATTAATAAATATTATATATATTATATATATTATATATATAATAATACAGATATAGTAATATAATAGCGTAATATATATATTAGTGAAATGAAATAGCAAGCGTATGTATACGCGAACGTATACGCGAACGTTACTATTTTTGACTCGAATTTTCCGGCACCCTGGTCGGATTCGCCATTATCCGGCTTGCCAGAGAGAGAGAGAGAATTAGGTTTATAGATGTAAGCGGCGACTCGGGCCATACACGTCTAAAATCTGACAAAAAAGAATCTGACATGAAAACTGACAATATGAAACTTGACATACTAAATCCAACAAAACAAAACCAACACGCTACATCTGACAAAAGAAAACTGACACATCAAAACTGACATATCCAAACTGACATAATGACTGACAAAAGAAAACTGACAAATTAAAACTGACATAACCAAACTGACATAATGACACAGACATACTGACTCTGACAAAACAAAACCAATATATTAAATCAAGACAAAATAAGAAAAAAGTTTATACAAACTGAAACTGACATACCGACACTGGCATGAAACTGACTCCTTCACACGACAAATCCCAGCGTACCCCAGCGTACCAACCCCGGCGTACCAACCCCGTCGTTTCAACCCCAGCGTTTTAACCCTGGCGTACTGATCCTGGTGTATCCAGCCGGCCCGGCTAATTCGGCTGGCCAGGCGTACTGATCCAGGCATACTAACCCGGGCATACTAATCCAGGGCATACTAATCCGGGCGTACTGATCCGGGCAAACTACCGACCAAATCTGTCCATATAACTGACTTCCTACCACTACCGACTTCCTACTACTACCGAATTCCTACGACTACCGATTTCCAACAACTACCAACTTCCTACCACTAACAACTTCCCACTACCAACTTCTTCCAGCTGACTTCTGACAACTGACTTATCCCAGCAAACCCATCCCGGCGTACCAACCCCTTGGTTTCAACCCCAGCGTACTAACCCCGTCGTTTCAACCCCAGCGTACTAACCCCGTCGTTTCAACCCCGCCGTACCGGGCCTGGTGTCACCGGCCAGCCGGGCATACTAATCCGGGTGTACTAATCCACGCTTACTAATTCGGGCGTACCGATCCAGGCGTACTCTACCAACCAAAACTGTCCACACAACTGATAGCTATTAATAACAAAAGACAGAAGAGAAAGAGGAGCAATAAAGAGAAGAAGGAAGAAGGATAGATAGATAACCAGAGGACCCATTAGCACCACTGCAGCGGAAAAACAAAATGACACAGTGGAGTGCCCAGGGGAGGCCACGAGGAGGCAGGGCTTGGAAGTTTTCTCCCCCATCCGGCATGCCAATCTTTCCGAGAAAATACGGTATATTTATTATTTTTATTTCTTTATGTAGCGTTTTTATTTCATATGGTGGTTAGAGAAAGAATTATGTTTATAAAGGCAAGCGGCAACTTAAGGAAATACAAGCCTTTAGCCTTTAATCGAATCTGACATACTAATCTGACAAAATGAAACTGACCAATATAAATCTGACAAAAACAAACACATTTGATCATAAATCATTTGATAAAGACTACATTCGTACATTCCATTGCAGAATGGATTGCCGTCTAAAGACAGATAACCAGAGGACCAAAAAAAGCACTAGAGAAAGTCTGCTAAAATGGAGCATCCACAAGTGAGGCCACAAGAGATAGAGATGAATAGACAGAATTGAGTTTATAGACGCAAGCGGCGACTTAGGCCATACACGTCTTTTAATCTGAAATATACTGAAACTGACATACTGAAACTGACTTACTGAAACTGACTTACTGAAACTGACTTACTGAAACTGACTTACTGAAACTGACTTACTGAAACTGACTTACTGAAACTGACTTACTGAAACTGACTTACTGAAACTGACTTACTGAAACTGACTTACTGAAACTGACTTACTGAAACTGACTTACTGAAACTGACTTACTGAAACTGACTTACTGAAACTGACTTACTGAAACTGACTTACTGAAACTGACTTACTGAAACTGACTTACTGAAACTGACTTACTGAAACTGACTTACTAAATCTGTGACACATTTGACCATTGATAAACACTACATTCGTACATTCCATTGCAGAATGGAATGCAGTCTTACATTATCAAAGAATTGGTTAAAAACACAAAGGACAAAAGCCACAGAAGGAAAAGAGGAGCAAAAACGAGAAGAATAGACAGATAACCAGAGGACCCATTAGCACCACTACAGCGGATAAATAGATAGAATTGAGTTTATAGACGCAAGCGACAACTGAGGTCATACACGTCTTTTAATCTGACCAATATAAATCTGACATAAACAAACACATTTGACCATTGATAAACACTACATTCATACATCCCATTGCAGAATGGAATGCAGTATTACATTATCAAAAAAATGATCAAAAACAGAGACAAAAGCCACAGAAGAGAAAGCGGAGCAAAAAAAGAGGAGATAGATAACCAGAGGACCCATTAGCACCACTGCAGCGGAAAAACAAAGTGCTGCAATGGAGTACCCAGGGGAGGCCACAAGTAGGCTGGGCTTGGAAGTTTTCTCCCCCACCACTACAGCGGAAAAACAAAGTGCCACAGCGAAAAGCCCAGGAGAAGCCATGAGGAGGCTGGGCTTGGAAGTTTTCTCCTCCCCCAGGGTGCCGGAAAATTCGAATTTTCCTGCATGCCTGATAAAGTGAGTATTACGTTTTACAGCACCGATTCGATTTTTCCGGCTTGCCGTAAAAATGACCAGATGTCTGCTTTTCAAGATCTGGTCAAACTCGGTTTTTCCGGCATGCCGTTCTTTCCGAGGGAATATGGTAGTACTAGGCAAGTGGTACCATAATTTTATAAGACGTGAATTTGATACCCTCATTTCAAAACAGTAGTGGAAAACTATCTTTATTATTTCCGACTAATTTTGCACAAAATTGTATATCTTCTGATGATTTAAATTTTTATTCCAATTAAACAATTAATTAATATGCTAATTTTTCAACATTAATTAGTTATTCACATGTTTAAAAAAGTATTTAAGTTGGTTATCAACTGGTTAAACTGGTTTTCCTCAATTCTTACCTCCCGATCTCACGATAACCTATACTTATTTAATATACTTGTACACCTAAACCAGCATTGAGAAGCCAAAATAAATGGATCCTGGTCATTATTGACCACTGCACTAAGTTTATAGAGCTCTTTCTGCTGACCACGGCCACTAGCAGCAAGATACTGGATAAGGTGAGAGAGGTCGCTTGTAGGTTTGGTCATCCAACCAAAATTATAAGTGACAGCGGTGTATTAAAGTGTTTCTATGTTTTGCCTTGTGATTTTAAGATTCTATAGAATTTTTCTAAACCATCATTTTTTTTATTATAAATATTCTGTTTTAGAGTCCATTTAACAGGATCATATAGTTTTGGACTCCATTCCAAAGTCACATTCATCTCATATTTCCTTCCAAAGTAAAATTAAGCAGAAATAAGAAATAGTTGTTTCAAAGTTCCAAAAAATTTTTTTTTTTTAAAAAAAAAACAAAAAAAACATCAATTCTCCAACAACAAAATTTCAACAAATCAAACCAAATCACAAATTCATCAATTCCTAGTCGAAAATTCCAACAAATATTTCAACACTAATCACAAAATGAAAAAAAAACCCTTCTAAACTCCATTTCCAACCCATTGCGACAAACTCCCATTGGCTAGAGCCTTTTTTCGGCGATTATTTAATGCACTTAATAAAATAATTCGAAAAACGACCATAAAACAGGCTCAAGCCAATGGGAGTTCATCACAATGCGTCAAAAATGGAGTTTAGTGGAACACAACTCAACTAAAACCTAAAAAAAAAAAAAAAATTTACAAAATCACAACAACAACAACAAGAAATTAATTTTAAAAAAACACAATCCATCAATCGGAAGTTCCACCAACTTCTTCCTGATATCTGCTCGTCAAATAATCCGCAGACTCAGTCAACATATGCAACGAATCAAAAAGTCCAGACAAATGTTGTCTAAAAGTCGTAGCTATCCGCGAAGACTTCTCATCAACATCGATCCCAGAATCGAACTCCGCACTCGATTCCGACTCCACATCCGAATCGGAACACAACGAAACAGTCGACATCCTCCTCTTCTGCGACACCTCGCTCCCATTGGCCGCGCCCCAGATCAGCTCAGTCTTAACCGAATTCAGCATATTATAAAAACTATACAAATCCGTATTGACCACAGCGCTCGGCGCCGCAGTGGCCGAATTCTCATTATTTTCACTCGAACTCATATCGAGAAGCCTGCTAGGAACCATAATGACATCATCCATGTTGTCCACTGCCTGCACGAAGCGATCCATGCCGCTTAGAATCGATTGCTGGGAGAATTCGCTCGGCTCGTGGTCCCGGCGCTTGTTGCGGGTCAGATCCATGAGGATTCCTTTGCTCAGACCTGACAAGAATGTGTCTTTTGAATTTCTGCGCGTTGTTTCCATTCTATTTGGTATTTATAAGGGAGATAAATAGATAAAAGTTAGATAAGATGTGTGGTAAGTATGTTAATGGTCGTGACTTACTTGTTTTTTTGTTTTGAAAAGAGATAAAAATTTATATCTATTTGATCATTCGGTTGTTGTGTGATGTGTGGTAGCTGCTCGAGCGGGACACGGTGTGGAGTTACGTCATGTATCAGGCGAGATGTTGGGCGATGTTGGGATTGGTTGGGAAGGTGTGACGTGTGAGTTGTGCACGTGATGATAGGTTGGTTATTTTTGGGAATTTTGGGATTTTTATTTTTATTTTTTATTTTTTGATTTTTTGGAATAAATATTGTTGCTAAGGCGTGTTAAGTGTTTTTGTTGTTTGTTTTTTTTTCCGCTAGGGGATATATGGAATTTGATGACAGGTATAGAGAGATAAAATAATTATTTTTGTTGTTTTTGAATAATAATAATTTTTTTTAAAATAGAAAATGGCATTGTCAAAACGAATTAAAGAGCAGACTGAATTGATGGAAATTCGTCTTCAGAAATTGAAGGAGGCAATGGTGAGAGAAAAGGAAGAAAGAAGGTAAAGAAGATAATAAAATCAATTTGACATTAATAAGATGAATAAAATTCATTCTATTTTCTATAGGCGGTTTATGGAAACTCGATGGAAATCAACGCGGCTTTTAAAGAAAACTAATTTCCAGCCTCAAATACATGAAAATGTAAAATAATTTATGAATTGCAATATTTTATTATGACATATTGATTTTTTTTTTTGACAGATAAAATTTAGCACATTGAAAGCTGAAAGTAATAAACAAGACGATAAAACCAAAAGATTTACACGGAAACAGGAGAAATGTATTCCTAATAAATTAAATGCAAGCAAATCTCTGGAAGGAACAGTAAGATATAAATTTCTACGAATGATGATAAGTCACGATAGATAGATAGAATTAAGTTTATAGACGCAAGCGGTAACTTAGGCCCAATAAGACTCGATAAAATTGAGGTCTTGATGTCTATTTCACTGATTCAGACTTGATTTTTGCCGAGTCTTAATTTATTTCTGTATTTTTTTAAATATAGGCGCAGAATTATTTAGGTCTTGGGATAACATGCTCAGGCTCTTTATTGCATTCTCGCTCTGTGTCGTCAACTTTCAAACCAGGATTTTTTCAAAAACAAATGCGTAGATATGAGGATTCGGTAACTTGCATTTCACCCTCTGAAGCTCAATCCAGCGATTTCGAGGATGCTTTTAATGAAGGAAAAAAAGTGGAAGAATTTAAAATTTTACCCTTGGAAGCTCAATCCAGTGATTTTGATGACGCTTTCGATGAAGAGGTTCATATTTCATCTTCTGATGCTCTATCTAGTCATTTTGATGGGAAAAAAATAGTAGAAGAGGTTGAAACTGCTGATTTTGCTTGTCAGGAAAGTAAATCGCTACAAACTTCTGATAAAAGTAAGTTGGCATCATTAATGCTGGAGACACACTAGGCGCGAATCGCGTCGCTTTGCGATTTTTAATCCGCTTATTTCCGGTTAAAATCGCCTTTTGCCAAGCGATTTCGAAAGTACATGCTGGTAGTACTTTTTTGATTGCGATTCTAAATCACAGCCAATCAGGAGCGATTTTTTAGGTTCATTCTAAATCGAAAAGCAAAGCAATTCGCACGATTTTCGCGATTCGCGTCTAGTGGGTCTCCAGGATAATTGCGGGAAAGTGAATAATAAAATTTTTTTGTTTAGAGGGTTGTTCCGATAAAGAATCAGATCCGTTGGTTCCAGAAGCGCAAAAATTTGATTTCTCATGTTTGATTGAATCTTACGAATCGGCTTTGCTGAGTGGAAATAAAGTATCGAACGAATTGACGTTTTGGAATGAGGATAAGGAATCGATTAAATCAGTTTTATCCGATGATAAACCATTGTTTGAGTTGAATGACAACCAGTTTGATGATGTTAAGGAAAATCTTGAGTCTAAATGTGTTGATTTTGAGAGTATTCGATCAGTAGCAGCTGCAACTGGATTGAGGAAAGTATCCACTTGTATTGAAATCGAAGAACCAATTTTAAATTTGCAGAGAAAAAGTTCGATCCAAGTTACTGTAAGTGTATTATTCACTTGCAGAGGGTGGGAGATAAGTTATAATGTGGGAATATAAAATTGTATAGGAGTTGGAAACGATGCCATTAGAACAAGTTGTTGATGGACAAAAATGGATTTTACCCAATGGGGATCTAGAAAATGTAAAACTCATTGGAAAAGTAAATGCTTCACAGAGTTCACGTGATTCCCAGAGGTCATGTGTCACGATAACACCCATTTTTGATAATAATTTGTTACTACCTCAAGAAACTACATCAAGTATGTTGAAATCACATGATAAATGGGATTTGCTGACCATTATTGTAGAAGAACCTAATCAGTTGATGTCAGTTTCAAAATGTGCTCAAAATGATAACAGTCAAGGTCAATTACAACATGGGCAGCGTGCACCGAAGCAAGATAAAGATGATGCGATTCAGCGAGGTATTTGAAATGTAAATATAGAATGTCCTTGATGGTACCGGTAGATAGATAGATAGAATTGAGTTTATAGACGCAAGCGGCGATTTAGGCCATTCCCGTCTTTAATCTGACAAATTGATGGTACCCGTACCATTTTATTTTAGTTGTCCGACAACTCTAAAAATGTCAGGATCAAAATAAATAAATAATTTTATCTGGCTTGTTACCAGAGAGAGAATTGTGTTTATGGACACAAGCGGCGACTCAGGCCCATACGACATCTGGAATCTGACGTACTAAATCTGACCTATAATAAATCTGACGCTAACAAACATATTTGACCATTGATAAACACTACATTCGTACATTGGCTTGTTACCAACATTAGATGTTCACTTGAAATATTTTATCTGCAGTTGCTGGTGCAGCTGGTTTTACAATTAGTGAATTGGATTTTGGTACGAAAACTCAAAACGGACAAGATCAAATTAAAATTGAAAAGGAAACAGTTCCTGACCTAACTGCTGACCTAGAGGTCTGCGCAATAGAATCAGTATTAGAGGCTGATTTGATAATAAATATAGGTGCCAAGATAACCACGATGTAAAATAATTTATTTTAACCTCTGGAATTATTTTTACATTTATGTTAGTAGCTCTGGAAGACCAAATCAATGCTATTAATGGAGACGAGGAATTAGATAATGGCGACAGATTTGATGATAAAGCTGCAGTTGCATCTTTAGATTAATCAGATGCCGAAGACAACAGTTTTTATCCTTATTTAATTCAAAACTTATTTCATAGGTTCCTTTCATCAACTTTTAACAATAATGTAAGTAAACTGAAAATAAAGGTTTCATTTTTGTAAATAAAGTGTTGTTGCAACAAACTAATTTGTACACAATTTTAATGTTGATGTGAAGTCACACAGTAGGTGTCAAGATTTATTATTATTATTATTTATAGCCAAGCGGTGACTTAGGCCATATGCGTCTTAAATCTGACATACTGAATCTGACTTATAATAAATCTGACATGATCACATGAACAAACACATTTGACCATTGATAAACACTACATTTGTACATTCCATTGCAGAATGGTCAAAAACACACACAAAAGCCACCGAAGGGAAAGAGGAGCAAAAAAGAGAAGGGACAGTTAACCAGAGTCCCATTAGCACCACTACAACGGAAAAACAAAGTGCTGCAGCAGAGAACTCAGGGGAGGCCACGAGAAGGCTGGGCTTGGAAGTTTTCTCCCCCGAGAAAAAGGAGAGAGAGAGAATTAGGTTTATAGACGCAAGCGGCGACTCAGGCCATAAAGAAAAAGGAGAAAAAAGAAGGAAAGACAGATAGATATAGATAGAATTAAGTTTATAGACGCAAGCGGTGACTTAGGCCATACACGTCTTTTAATCTGCCATACTAAATCTGATCAATATAAATCTGACACAGACTAACACATTTGACCATTGATATACACTACATTCGTACATTCCATTGCAGAATGGAATGCAGCATTACATTATCAAAAAATTATCAAAAACAGAGACAAAAGCCACAGAAGAGAAAGAGGAGCAAAAAAAAGAAGAGACAGATACCCAGAGGACCCATTAGCACCACTGCAGCGGAAAAACAAAGTGCTTTATTGGAGTACCCAGGGGAGGCCACGAGGAGGCAGGGCTTAGACGTTTTCTCCCCCAAAACATTAGATCCATTTCCCACTTTGGTAAATAGTATTTTTTAATTTATAAATTATACTTACATTTGATATAAAAGTGGAATGATTACAAAGAACAAAGCAAATTCTTACTAATTTAATAATCTCTCGGACTTATAACCAAAGTAATAACAGTGAGGACATTGCAAACATTGCAGCTTTCATGCATTAAAAGAGTTCCAGTTTTCACGGGCTAAGAAGCTTGAAATGAAAACCTTCATGTTGTTCCATTTGGCTGCATTTTACAAAAAACACCTGAATTATAATAATAATAAAATTCGTATTAAAGTCTTATTTAGAAAATGTATACACATATACCTACTGTATTTAAATGAAAGGAAAACTTTTGAAACTCTTGTGGCTATCAATTATTTGAAATAATTCAGGAGGAGAAGGAATACGACCCGTTTCTAGTTTTGACCAAACTGGAACATCTGTAACAAATAATAATATAAATGAGAAATTATAGGGAGTGCAAAGTGCAAAATTAAGAGTTTTTAAGGAGGTGGGTAAATAATTTGTTCTCTCCTTTCTTAAATTTCTATAGTTGGCTCTTTTTCAGAAATTTCTTGAAAATGGACATCGAAAATTCAAAAACCGCGAGAAATCGGATTCCTTATTAAGCCTGGATATTTATGGAAAATAAAATTTTTTAATGTGCATAAAATATGCACCAAAAATTCCAATTTTCAGCTTCAATTTATGCAATAAAAAATAGCAAAATGCAGTATGCTAAATGAAATCTAAAAATTGTTGAATTTGGTGAAATATTATCCAAAAATTCTTGAATTTGGTGAAATATTATCCAAAAATTTTTGAATTTGGTGAAATATTATGCAAATTTTTTTAATTTGGTTTCATTTCACCATAAAAAATTTTAAAATTCATGAATTATAATTATAATCCTAAAATTGTTAATTTGATGAAATTTGTTGACTTCACCAAAGTTATCGGAATTTGCCGTTACAAAAGTGTCAAATCTGATAAAATTCCATCAGAAAATTTGATAAAATAATTGCGTACGAGGCACATTGCCGTCAGCAAAAGTAAATTCACACATTGAAAATCCGCATTTTTGGTCAAATTTGGCTTATATGCACTTTTTGGCTGAATTTGGCAAGCAAAAATAAAAACATATCTCTGCTTATTATCCGAGCTCTATTATAATTACCATTAAATTCAATTTCAAATGCTCCTGTAGAAATAAGTTGACTTTCCAGAACATTACTAAGAAAATAAATCATCATACAGGAATACATCTGCAACAAAAAACTCGATAATCACTTTTATCACTCTGTAACCATCATTTAACCTTATTGTTAAGAAACCATCGATAAACACCAGGTGTGTCAGTGCCCATAAAATTAAAAGGATTAACACTAGATACAATTAGAACTATTAAAATTAATTTTCCGATTCCTAAAAATTGAGAAAGCTGCAATCGGTGCGAAGGAGGCGGGAAATTATCTCCGGATATAATAATTTCGGGATACTTGTCTTGTATGAGCGTCGCATATTGCTCAAAGACTTTTCTGTATCCTCATGAGAAGCTGAAAGTAAAAGAGGATTTTTTAATGCGTGTTTTTTTAATTTATTTATTACCTACTCCAATGAATTTTATTTAATCTTACCAAAAGAGAAATTTGAGTGTTGGACCTGGTAATTTTTTAAAATTTGTTGCCGGAATATTTTTGTTCTGTACTCCCTCTACGTTCAGTTGATTGGGTCGAATTAAATCTTTGATAGTTAGACCGATAAATATGAAAAACACGAACATATACACAGGTCGTGGAAGGTCCGCCATAACCTGACTACATGAGTCCTCACTTCCTGTGTTTGCTATGTTGTATGGTGGACTAGGAGGATCATTTGTATTTTTGGTAATATGAGAGTAATATAAAGAGTGAAATATGTAAAAATAAAATAAGTAAAATGGAAAATGATAATAAAATAAGATAAAAACGAGTAAAAAAATTTTAAAAAGTTTAAAAATTGTAAAAAAAAAAAAAAAAAAAAAATAATTTAAAATTTATTGTTTTTTGGACCTGAAATAGTGAAATCTGTCAACATCTGTTAAAAAATGTCCATGTATTTAACAAAATACAAAAATTGTGATTAAAACACTCAGAATTGCCAATTTCCTAATGAAATATCAAGTTTTACAAAAAATTACTGCATTTTTTTTTGTCGGATTTCTTGATTTTGTTAAACTTTCTCAATAATCTCCTTAATTTTCACCAAATTTATGATAAAAAAAATAGTGACACTGACGAAGAAAAATGCAATGAGGCCACTGAATGCATTTACAGCATATAATTAGTAAAATACGAATGGGCCCTATAGATTCCCATACCCAGCAGTCAGACAACAGCTTATATTTCCTTGTCGGCAGCTAATCAACCATTTCCTCAATTTTGATGCCACAAAACACTAGCCACATGTGTGGATCCATAAAATGAGTGCACTAATACCAATCATAATGACTGATTGAAGTTTTGTTTCACTAAAATGCGAATTGTGGCACTTAGCATTTGGCTGTTCATAAACTTAACTATCTTTGGGTTATTTGCTTATGTTTATATTTTATGGTCACGATATTGGAAGGTCTGTATTTACTATTTTCTAACATTTTTTTATTTTATTATTTCATGTTGATTATATTTTTATTTTTTTAAATGACAGATGACAGCATCACCAAAATACAAATTTGACTCCACAAGGAACATCCATGTGAAATGGATTCAGCCACAATTGAGTGCAACTTGGCTGGGATCACTTACAAATCCACATGGAAAAATCAAACATATTTGGGATGAAAGCATGGAGCACAAAGATCTTCCAACGGATAAGTTGGAAGCTAAAATCGAGACTTATAAAAATCAACTGATTGTGCAGTTACGGGAGAGACAACTAGATTCGAGCAATATTCTTCTGAGTAAAGCGAAGAATAGATATAATGTTTACTTCCAAGGATATCGAGCTTCAACATATAAGAAAGCAGAAGTTATCACTTGTGCCTTTAAAAAGACGGTTAAAGTCAGGTTTCTTGACTTTGAGACGGAGCCGTTTAGAAGCGAAGGACTTAGCCATTATTTTCCAACTTCTTTAGATAGTAGTGAACGAACTGATTATAACTCGTGCGCTATTGTTTCCAGCTCAGGGTCATTATATAAATCTAACTTGGGAAGAGAAATCGGTTAATAAGTTTTTGATATTGCAGTAAAGTAATATATGTTTTTTTTTTATTATTATTATTTTTTTGTTTTATTTTGCGTATATTTCGATGCCTGGGAAATACTACCTAGATAGATAGAATTGAGTTTATAGACGCAAGCGGCGACTTAATTGGAAAATACCTAATTTATGAAGTTTATGTGTTTTTTTTTTTTCTTGTTGCAGATTCGCACGATGCAGTTTTGAGATTCAACAATGCTCCTGTGGAGACATTTGAGTCTGATGTAGGGTCGAAAACAACTCATCGTATAATTAATTCTCAAGTCATTTCTAAACCTCAATTCAACTTTCTCAGTTCACCATTATATCAAAATATTACTCTGATGGTGTGGGATCCTGCGAATTATTCGGTTGATATGAACGCTGTAATTATACCTTCATGACTGTTGACTAGTTTACACCGACTGAAAACACGACTCAAACTGATTTTTTTCGGGTTATCAAGCTGAAAAAAATTAAAATTGGTGCAATTTGATATTGGTTACTGCATTGGTATCACATTACCCCAGAAACAGCGGCATGCCGGAGAGAGAGAGAATAGGGTTTACCGGCGTAGATAGATAGATAGAATTGAATTTATAGACGCAAGCGGCGACTTAGGCCATACACGTCTTTTAATCTGACACACTTAAACTGACATACTAAATCTGACCAATATGAATCTGACACAGACAAACACATTTGACCATTGATAAACACTACATTCGTACATTCTATTTCAGAATGGAATGAAGCATTACATTATCAAAAAAATGATCAAAACCAGAGACAAAAGCCACAGAAGAGAAACAGATAACCAGAGACCCATTAGCACCACTGCAGCAGAAAAACAAAATGCTGCAATGGAGTACCCAGGGGAGGCCACAAGGAGGCTGGGCTTGGAAGTTTTCTCCCCCGTTTACCGGCGTAAGCGGCTACTATGGCTATACACGCCATTAACTGACAAAAGGAATTTGACACACATTAAAACTGGCGGCGTGCTGGATAAAACGAGTTCAACCAAATTGGAGAAATTTTGAACATGCTGGAAATTTTGAACATGCTGGAAATTTTGAACATGCTGGACATTTTGAACATGCTGGACATTTTGAACATGCTGGAAATTTTGAACATGCTGGAAATTTTGAACATGCTGGAAATTTTGAACATGCTGGAAATTTTGAACATGCTGGAAATTTTGAACATGCTGGAAATTTTGAACATGCTGGAAATTTTGAACATGCTGGAAATTTTGAACATGCTAGAAATTTGACAAAAAAAACTTAGAAAACACAGTACTAACGTTCCATGTTGTTCTACGTTTTCTAAGTTTTTTTTGTTTTGTTAGGCTGCTCGGTGCAACATGCAACCGTGCCTAAACATTCAACTGTGGTCGGTGTGGCTGCTGTGCTGCGTCGTGGCTGTGACAGGTTTTTTTTTACCCATTTTATCCGGCATGCCGGATAAATTTTTTCGTTTTTCGCACCCTGGTCGGACCCGCCATTTACCGGCATGCAGCTATTTTTGGGGTAATGTGGATATTTTGTGGGATATTACTATCGGTATCAACCAGTATCGGCGAAAAAATGGTGTCTGTCAAATCCTTATTTCAATTGACTTTACTGCTGTTTTCAATCAAAGTGTGAACATCGAGTAAATTAATTTGAATTTCAAAGTAATATATTTAACAGTGGTTTCATCATCCGGAATTCAATGTATTTAATCCGTACTTTAAAAAACGTGAAGAGAGGCCTGAAGACCAGTTTTATATCTTCCATCCACAAACCCTTTGGGATATCTGGGATTTTATCCAGACTAATACCGGCATCCCATTATTACGGAATCCACCTTCATCAGGATTTCTAGGTGCAAAGTTTTCAACCAATCACAGTAAGGCCCAAAAGTCTGAATCACCCCAAATAAGTTATTAAAACCCCAAGATATCAGAAAGTTAACACTAATTTGGGATCTCTTATCATTCAAAAGTTCCAAATTGAATGGTCCCCTTTCTGAGGTCGGAGGTCAAATTTGAAGGTACAGTAAATGCTCTCTAGAGGGACACTGTCGAGTCCGTAAAAAATCGTCCCGTCTACAGAATGTCCGGCCTTGTGGGTGACGTCCTGTAGACAAGACCCAAGCCAAGTGTCCCGTCTACAGAATTTTTTCAAAACAAAATCGATGTAAGTCGTAAAATGATTTTAAAAATCGATGGGACTATAAATTGATTTACAGTAAGTCGTGGAATGACTTTAAAAATCGTTTTAAGTTTAAAATAACATAAAAAAAATCGATTAAGTCGTAAAATTAATTTTAAAAATTGTTTTAAGTCTTAAAATAACGTAAAAAATCTATTTTTGGTTGCATGACATTCACCAATCAGTGGATCTTGGCCAGTCTAGAGGGCGGGTATTTGATTACACGTGACTGGGATCTAGTGTCCCAAGTCCCGTATACAGGGCTGGCCCGTGTACAGGACGCATTTAGTATTAAAAATGATTGAAACAATTCAGGTCCAGGAATATGTGTCCCGTGTACAGGGCTGGCCCCTTGTGACTGGGGCGGTTTGCACAGTCCCTACTTGGGGGAATAAGAGGACTGCGCCGGACGCCTTCGTCATGTGAAATAGCAGAGACGACACTGTATTTGGGTGTTTGGCCTTTATTACAGTTGTCTAGGGGTCAGCGTCAGCCTCCACCTGCTACTCATATGTCTGTACCACCGGTATGTGCTGATCAAACCCAACCCGCGGGCCATGTCAGTTGAACCAAGGACCGCGTGATCGAAATAACAATAACCATGCTGCAACCCGATCTACGGACTTGCAGCCACTGTTCTCGCTCATGGAGGCGGGGCCCAGAGAACTGGGAACCGGGCTTCATAGCAGAAACCAGGGAGTCGGCAGAGCTTGGCCAATGCATGTCTGCACCGGTTGCTGGCTCTTGAACCACTGCTGTCCCTGGATCCGCTCTGCCTCTACCAGCCTTCCCTCACTTCCTGTCTTGACCGGAAGTGGTCATGTTCGACCAGTCCACTAGGGGGACATGACGCGGGCCGTTGCCGTGCGCCTGGGTCGTGACACGGTCACACCGTCTACAGTATGTCCCGTCTAGACAGCGTTCACTGTATCATCAGATTTGCAATGAATGACTTCCTATTACAGTTTTCTATTAACTTTATGATGTTTGAGGTGGTTCAGACTTTTTGGACCAACCCAACTTGTATTTTATTTAATATTAACTAAATGTTTGTTTTGCAGGTATCGCTTATTTCTTGCAGCGATGCAATTGGGTTTACGTATATGAATACATTCCATCCATGCGCCTTACTAAACGGTGCCATTATTATGACGTCCAGGATGATCTCGGTTGCACGTTTGGAGATTGGCATCCATTGGCTTCTGAAAAATTGTTGGCACTTGCCATGCATGTTGGTTCTGATGTTGACGTATTTAATGGTGGTTTTTTGAAATTAGATGGATTTCTAAATACTAATTGCGCAAACTAGAATGAAATAACATTCAGTGTTACTAGGTACTACCGTATTCCCTCGGAAAGAACGGCAAGGCCGGATAATGGCGAGTCAGACCAAGGTGTCGAATTTTCCGCCACCATTTTGTCCATTTGATTATTAAAGGTTACAGGAAAAGAAAAATGATATTTTACTAAATTGTTATTTAAACCCTAAATAACTCTTACAATTTATTTAGAGTGACAAAAATACCATCACATAAAGTTATTAGCATTTGAAGTTCAGGTTTGTTTAGT
>JH432191.1:153738-167229 GCA_000239455.1 Strigamia maritima
CCCGAAAAAAATCGTCCCGTCTACAGAATGTCCGGCCTTGTGGGTGACGTTCTGTAGACAAGACACAAGCCAAGTGTCCCGTCTACAGAATTTTTTCAAAACAAAATCGATTTAAGTCGCAAAATGACTTTAAAAATCTATTTAAGTCGTAAAATGATTTTAAAAATCGATGGGACTTTATAAATTGATTTACAGTTAGTCATGAAATGACTTTAAAAATCGTTTTAAGTTTAAAATAACATAAAAAAAATCGATTAAGTCGTAAAATTAATTTCAAAAATCGTTTTAAGTCTTAAAATAACGTAAAAATCTAATTTTAGTTGCATGACGTTCACCAATCAGTGGATCTTGGCCAGTCTAGAGGGCGGGTATTTGATTTCACGTGACTGGGATCTAGTGTCCCAAGTCCCGTATACAGGGCTGGCCCGTCTACAGTATGTCCCGTCTAGACAGCGTTCACTGTATCATCAGATTTGCAATGAATGACTTCCTATTACAGTTTTCTATTAACTTTATGATGTTTGAGTTAGTTCAGACCTTTTGGACCAACCCAACTTGTATTTCATTTAATATTAACTAAATGTTTGTTTTGCAGGTATCGCTTATTTCTTGCAGCGATGCAATTGGGTTTACGTATATGAATACATTCCATCCATGCGCCTTACTAAACGGTGCCATTATTATGACGTCCAGGATGATCTCGGTTGCACGTTTGGAGATTGGCATCCATTGGCTTCTGAAAAATTGTTGGCACTTGCCATGCATGTTGGTTCTGATGTTGACGTATTTAATGGTGGTTTTTTGAAATTAGATGGATTTCTAAATACTAATTGCGCAAACTAGAATGAAATAACATTCAGTGTTACTAGGTACTACTGTATTCCCTCAGAAACAACGGCATGCCGGATAATGGCGAGTCAGACCAAGGTGTCGATAGATAGACAGATAGAATTGAGTTTATAGACGCAGCGACGACTGAGGTCATACACGTCTTTTAATCTGACCAATATAAATCTGACATAAACAAACACATTTGACCAACCAAGGTGTCGAATTTTCCTGCATTTTGTCCATTTGATTATTAAAGGTTACAGGAAAAGAAAAATGATATTTTACTAAATTGTTATTTAAACCCTAAATAACTCTTACAATTTATTTAGAGTGACAAAAAATACCATCACATAAAGTTATTAGCATTTGAAGTTCAGGTTTGTTTAGTAAAATATCATTTTTCTTTTCCTGTAACCTTTAATGGACCAGTTGCCTACTTGTCAAAAACTGGTCAGACTCGTAATTACCGGCACGTCGTTGTTTCCGAGGGAATATGGTACAATTTATACAATAATGCAATAAATAGTTTTAGAATGAGTTTGTGTAATAGAATAAGAAATTTTTGCTTTACTTAATTTATTTTTATGATATTAAATATTTAAAGAGAGAGAATTCAGTTTTTTTACTTAGGCCGTACATGTCTTCAATCTGACATACTGAAACTGGTACACTAAATCTGACCAATATTAAATCGGAGTATCAGACACAAACAACCACATTTGACCAAAAGCATTTAATAAACAGTACGTTTGTACACACCATTGCCGAATGGTTAGAGAGAGAGAGAGAGAGAGAGAATTGTGTTTAAGCACTAAGCATAGCCAGCAATGAAGAAACCGAAACGGCTATAGCTGTCTATGAAGAAACAAGTTATTTTTCAGATAGTAAAATAAAAATGTAGACTTTGACTGACATAAGAAACGTGTTTTTTTTGTTACTACTTTAGCCTGGACTAAATTATCAATTCTCACTTCTGGATTTTATTACCGGTTTTAAGAAAACGTGGTTCCGTATACTTGCTGGCCAATCTCCATGTGCGAAACACGAAATAGTTTTTCCCTCGCAAATAACATCAAAAACACATCAGACAAAATGATACTCAAGAAAATTTCAACCTTTCAACGTATCTATATACCGTTCCGCCATTTAATGACCTCATCAACCGAAAACTGCCAAAACAAAACATTTCCAATCGACTCATCTCCAGAAAACCTGAAACGCACCAAGATCGAAAAAGAAATCGAAGAATTAATGAGTGACAAATCCACCTCAATCTTCTTACCATCCAAAATCCCCCAAAAAGAATGGCCTTATCTAATATCTCTACCTTCCAGGAACCAACGGCGACGTTTCTACCGCTATTTGAAAAACAACGAAGACTACGCGGACCGGGAAAAACGGAAAAAAGCAACCCGACAAGACGCATACCTCAAACGAATCGAACGAAACGAATCAAACGATCACATTAAATACTATCTAGGAGCTAACGCACTGTTCACTAAAATCCGTCGGAAATCCATGAGCAAATTTTATAATCACAATTTAGCAAACGCAGTTTTGTTTGGTCAAAAAATTGTATTCGATGTTGATTTTGAAGATGAAATGGACAGGAGAGAGCACAGGACATGTGTTAGTGAACTACAAGCATGTTATCAGATGAATAAGTTGGCTAGGGAACCGTTTCATTTGCATTTTTGTAATGTAAATTATGGAAATGAGTTTTTCAAGAATCTTGTGCATGCTATTCCTCATTTGAAGACTGTTAATCCTTTAGTGACTGTGACTAGTGATAGTTATTTGAAGTTGTTTCCGAAAGAGAGGTTGGTTTATTTGACCCCGAATTCAAAGGTTGATTTGGTGTACGATGCTGATGATGTTTATATCATTGGGGGTCTTGTGGATGCGAGGCCGAAGCCAGTGACTATGGAGAAGGCGTTGAGAGAAGGGATAAGGACGGCGAAGTTGCCCATTGCTAAATATGCGGAGTGAGTTTTATTGGGATTTTTGTTAATGGAAATTAAAATTGTAGATTTTCATTAGAAATTTATGAATGCAGTATATGCTGCGCAGTCTGGACAGCTGTATTGTCCCCGTTCCTGGTCCAGACCTGGGACAGTTCGAGTTATGCTGGATTCTCACTTGCGGTAAAATCGCAGATTTTATTGCGTTTTGCGGTTTTTTAAAACTTATTTTGCCTCAAAATTGCACTATTTTTAAAATTGAAAATTTTTCTAGGTTCCCACATGCAGAAAAAACACTGAAAAACCTAGAAAAATTTTCAATTTTAAAAATAGCGCAATTTAGACGTCAGTTTTTCGCGCGGAATTCGCGCGATAAAGCGGAAAAATCGAAAGTGAGAACCCAGCTTCAGCTTAAGTTCCCACACAAGAAAAATTGCGCGATTCCGTTTTGCGTTTTGCCTCAAAATCATGCTATTTTTAAAATTGAAAATTTTTCTAGGTTCCCACATGCAGCAAAAACACAGAAAAACGTAGAAAAATTTTTAATTTTAAAAATAGTACAATTTTGATGTCAGTTTTCCGCGCGGAATTCGCGATAAAGCGGAGAAATCGCAAGTGAGAACTCTGCTTAGGCGGGATCTTTGTGGACCGAACGGTCTGTGCACCCGACATATTTCTGGGACCCGCCCGAGATGGTTTTTAGACATTTTTTGTCAAATTTTGTGATACAAGATTCGAAGATTCGGTTGAGATTTGGAAGATTCTAGTGGGATTCGGAACTCCTTGTCAGAGATTCGGACGAATGTCGGACTCCTCAGACCCGCCTATGTCCGGGCCGCACAGCATAAACTGTATTTATAAACATCTGAAATGGATTAAAACATCCTACAAGAAATCCTACAAAAAAAAAAAAAAAACACCTATAAAATTCCTGTAATCCTACAAATCCAATTTTATTTCTGAAAGTTTTAGAATTCGTTGAAGCTCCAATGGAAACTATCCAAATTCCATAAGAAATTGATTCAAACTTAAGTCTCAATTTGGAGCTCTATTCATCACACATTTCAGAATAGAAAATTTATACATTATTTTTTTTTTTCTATAGAGTTGACAAAAACTTCTACCCCAACCTCATCATAAAACAAGTCCTCAAAGTCCTTATCAAAATGAGCACATGCAGAGACTGGAAGACAGCTTTTCGAGAGCTGCCAGAATGGAGAAAAGAAAAAAATAACTCCTAATTCATCAAGTCATAACTTATGTATGACTTATTATGTAATAGTGGCCTGTCATTGAAAAAAAAATTTAAAAATCATTACAATCTTTTCGTTAGTATTATACAGACACGTTATTATCCCAATTATTCACGGTGCTTTCAAGCAGACCCATCCATCTGGAGCACATTAAACAATCGAACAGAAACTACTGACTGAAATCCAAAACAGAACTAAATGCTTAGTTCCCACTTGGCAGAAATTCCGACAGAAAATTTTCTGCTGCAGAAAATTTTGAGTGTAGAAAGCAGCAGTGCTTACAAATTGCCTTCCTTAGCTGGCATCCATTTTTAAATTCTACTTTTTTGTACTTTTTTACCCACTTTACAGTACACAGGTGAGAACCAACGACAAAAAAATATACTTTTCTGCACAGCAGAAAATTTTCAGTCGGAATTTCTGCCAAGTGGGAAGGAACTAAGCATAAATGTCGATAATACACAGTTAATGTTTGTGTGAATTAAATAAACAAACGCATTGTGTTTTTTTTGCGTAATTCTTTTAATTGAATCCTCTTCTAGATTCTTCGTTCCTACGAACATACAATAAGAAAACCAAATACAAACCGTGGAATTTACACAGGCCCTTCTAGTTTTTAACTAAATATGGTTAATTTTTACAATTTGCTTTTTTTTCGCCGGATATTCAATATATGATGCCATGCACAAGTACTACTTGGAATCGATTTATAGTGTGCCACACACATGTGCCACTTGCATCTGAAACTACAAATAATTTGATTCATGTTGTTAAATGTATAACTACAAATTATATTCTACCAAATTGTAAATACCAAAAAATATAATATTTTTTTTCTCCTCCAAAAAATGGTATTCATTTATTATAAAAAATTACACAAATTTATAAAATAGTTGGTGACGTCCCAGGTGCAAATAACTTTAAATTCCTTTCATCTAACTTGAAATGCATTCGGAAATCATTTTTCCTTTCGCAATCATCTAAATGCTTTACTGAAATCTGCAAAAAAAAAAAATAATTTAAAATATTATAAACATCAACTTAAAATTTCAATCGACTCACATCTCCATCAACATGAGCAAAATATCCCGTGCTGAAATTCCTAATTTCAACCAAAACGTGACATAAATCGCACAAATACCCACAAACATTTGAAATTTCCTCATCATTCTCTGCATCCAAGTGCACCAAAACTGCCATACAATTGCCCGAAACCGCACTCGGTTGTAATATCGATTTACAATATCGTACGAAGTTCACAATGTCCGAAACTGTCGATCCGAGTGACACAAAAATGCTGACATCTTCAATAACTAGAAAAATCCTTTTTTTCAACGTGTTTTTCAACGTTCATCGCGATTGTGTCTACTATTTTCCTCAAATCCGGTGTGTTTGACTTATTTTCTTCATATATTTTCATGGCATCGATGTAAATAAATTGTCAGCTGTTTTGTAAGGTGTTTAAATTCAGTCCATGTTTGGATTGGATGGCGCAGTGATGCTGGAACGACTGAAGAGTTCCTACAAAACACACGATCGAGTCATCTCGCATGTGATTATGCATTAAATGATGGTAAACAAAGCTTCCATCGCTTGTATTTTCGTTAATTAAAAATACTTTCCCGGCAGGATTGGTGTCTAAGTATCCTAAAGCTGATCCCAAAGGTGGAAACATGTTAAGTTTATACCGCCATTTTGATTATTCATCTACGTCATTTCTCTGGACTGGTGGTCGCGTACTACGGAAGTCTTTATTTTAATTTTTGCTGAATAGATAACAAAATAACTAACACGAAAGAAATAGCACGAAATTAATGCTTGTCGTGTTTTGTTAAATTTTTGTTTAGTTGCGATTACATGTATAATAAGTGTACCGCCAGGTATTGGCAATAAGTTGAACCCCTAATCAGTCTCGGGGCGCAATGCAGCGCGCAAAAAAAATACCGCAAAAAAAAAACGCAAAAAAAAGAAACGCAAAAGTTTTATTTTTTTGCGTTTCTTTTAAACAGGCGGTGCTGCCGCCCGGAGGGCCGTTCATGATGCTACTTCTGCAAGATGCTCACAACCGGTTGTTTCATGCTGGGCCTCAGGAAGTCCTAGCGGAGGTTCGAGAGCTGTTTTGGATCATTCCATTCATTTGGTCGAAAAGCGGCGCAACGAGCGGTCAACCAGTGTTTCGTCTGTCAACGTCTTAAGGCTAAACTATCGGTTGCTCCGATAGCTCCGTTGCCCGCGGACCGAGTCACTCAGGAACCACCGTTTGCTGTTACCGGGATTGACTTCGCGGGTCCCTTGTACGTTCTGCAGCCGGACCAGAGTACAACCAAGGCCTACTGTGCACTCTTCACCTGTGCAGTCACCCGTGCGGTGTATGTCGAACTGGTCAGATCTTTGACGGTTGAAGATTTTCTGCAGTTTTTGCGACGGTTCTTCGCTCGCTATGGCGTTAGTCACACCATTTACACGGATAACGCAAGGACCTTTCTTCGATGCCAGAAGGAACTACGCCCGCTCTGGGGACTTCTAACTACTACGGAAGCCCAGAGTTTTCTCCTGGCTCGTCGAGTTACTTGGAAGCATATAGTGGAGCGAGCCGCCTGGTGGGGAGGCTTCTGGGAGCGGATGGTACGCTCGGTAAAAGAGCGGTTGAAGAGAACCATCGGCCGAGCAGCTCTGACGTTTGAACAATTATCGACTTTGCTGTTGGAGATTTCTGCTGCCGTGAATTCTCGACCTCTCTGCACTCTCAGCGAGAGTCCAGGGGACTTGAACATTCTTTCTCCTGGTCACTTCCTGCACTGCAGCCGACCTGCAACTTTGCCTTCACCGTCAACAGTTCCCTACCTTGCCTCCACTGATGGCCAGTTACTTCCGAAGTGGCGCCTACGTTATCACCTCCAGAACCAGTTTTGGCAGCAGTGGCGCAAAGAGTACTTGCTTCAGTTGCGCAACTTCCATATGGCCAAGCCTACGAGAGCATCTCCTGAACTCAAAGCAAGCGACGTCGTCATCCTGCATCAAGACAAGATCCCTCGACACTGTTGGCCATTGGCCCGGGTACTAGACGTGTTTCCGGGACGGGATGGCCGAGTGCGGTCTTGCAAGATCCAAACCGAGATGGGCACAGAACTTCGCCGAGCGGTCCAGCACCTATGTCGTCTTGAGTTGTGACGGAGTCCGTCACGCGCCAGATTGGCAGCGGAGTTGTTTTGCGTTAATCGCCCTGGCGACCGCAGTGGGGGGGACTTAAACACTAGGCGGTTAGTCCCTGCCCAGGCCTTTCTCAAGGCTACGCTACCTGACCGTGAGTTCAGTGGTCAGTCGCGTCCTGGGCCTTCTGGGGTGTCCAGATAACCTCCCTTGCGGAAGGTCTTGTTCCCCAGGAAAGAGCTAAGTCCAGGTCCCAAGGTAAGATTCTCTCCGGTCAAGCCAGAGAGTTCTCAGTGCTTGGGGCCTGAGGTGGGTTAGTATTAGTGCAAAGCTTTATTTTAAAGAGAAGGCAAAGGACCAACTAATCACAGTCAAAGTCAAAAGCCAACTGATTTATTATAAACAACTTGCTCACTACAATAGGTTGGTGTCACACACCTAACAAACAGGGCATGAGCTCATGAGCTCATGCAAGAAAAGGCTTAGAAAATAGGTTTAACAGCAAAATAGGCTTAACAGAACAGTAACATAGTAAAAGTAATGATTTCAAATGCAGCCTCCAGGTGCTAATAACAAAAACCCACACTAGAGGCTGCAACAGGCAGTACGAAACGCAAAAATAATAATAATTATTATTATTATAATTAAATAATAATTCATGAAATACGGCAAATTTAATGTGTTTCATTCCGTCAGTCGGAGAGAGAGAGAGAGAATTAGGTTTATAGACGCAAGCGGCGACTCAGGCCATACACGTCTAAAATCTGACAAAAGAGAATCTGACATGAAAACTGACAATATGAAACATGACATACTAAATCCAACAAAACAAAACCAACATGCTATATCTGACAAAAGAAAACTGACACACCAAAACTGACATATCCAAACTGACATAATGACTGACAAAAGATAGATAGATAGAATTGAGTTTATAGACGCAAGCGACGACTGAGGTCATACGCGTCTTTTAATCTGACCAATATAAATCTGACACAGACAAACACATTTGACCATTGATAAACACTACATTCGTACATTCCATTGCAGAATGGAATGCAGCATTACATTATCAAAAAAATGGTCAAAAACAGACAAAAGCCACAGAAGAGAAAGCTGAGCAAAAAAACAAGAGGATAGATAACCAGAGGACCCATTAGCACCACTGCAGCGGAAAGAGAGAGAGAGAATTAGGTTTATAGACGTAAGCGGCGACTCGGGCCATACTGCAGCAGAAAAACAAAGTGCCACAGTGGAGTACCCAGGAGAGGCCACAAGGAAGCTGGGCTTGGAAGTTTTCTCCCCCTAGATAGATAGAATTGAGTTTATTGACGCAAGCGGCGACTTAGGCCATACATGTCTTTTAATCTGACATACTGAAACTGACATACTAAATCTGACCAATACAAATGTGACACAGCATCAGGCTAATAAAAGTGGTAGTATAAACAGTAATGGATTCGCCTTTGAGATTTGGAGCAATGATGTGTGTTATATTAAGTGGAGTAAGAATATTTAAATATGCAGTAAAAACTAATTCATTTAAATATATGCTATAATAATTCAGATATTCAATATCCATTTTTTTCACTATTTGCAACTTATACTAGAATTTATTTTCTGACTCCACTTCCAGGTGGTCAAAATTGTGGTGACCCGGATCATGGCGGGAAGCTTCCCGCCCCGAGTCATCCAATAGGACCAAAGCATGGTTAGGCCAGTGACCTGCTTAGGGAGAGACCTCCCGCGAGGACCCGTCGTCCCACCGGAAGAAGGCAGGAACATTCCCTGCCGCTCCCCTGTGAACCGAGACTATAAAGGATCGGGTCAAGGGAGACGACTCAGATTTTAACCATACCAGTACCAGACAACATCAACCGCATCAGTTTCCTCAACGATCAGGCCGTAGTAACACATTTACACGGAGTGACCGAGGATAGATGCTCGATGTTAAACACTGTAAGATCTCACGTACATTCAGAACGGGAACCATCCCGTTACATGTACAACTTCACCTACTTGTAAAGACAGCCGGGAATCTCCCGTCACCTACAAATTAGGCCTACTCGCTCGAGGCATCCTTTGTCTCAGGTAACCACACGTTCGGATACGAGTTGGTCCCTTGACATCACGCTTACCCAAGCGCATCGCACGACCACTGTAACGGATCAGAACTAAGGTTGGTCTCCTTAGTCGCACTGGAAGTGGTTCAGTGCATCCTGTCGACCAGCAAAACCTTTCGTAGCAAGGAGCCGAAGTGGTCCTCGGCGCCACGTGGTCCCGCCACGTACGATTACCAATACGCATTATCGGACGCAGGACTGGTATCCTGCGCACCTGTATCGACTGAGTGGATTCTCAGGCGCACCAAAACCCTAGACACCAAACAACAGCCAAAGGAATAGGCCCGATTCGAGTACGCATCGAACCGGCATCCAATCGTGACGACTAACCCAGCGCCACCATTTCTCTAAGTATCGATCGGGATTCACCCGATCTTCCATTGTAGCTTTAATAAAGCCTTATATTATTTCACTACCAATCCGAGTTATTTCTTTCACTGTACCCAGGAGTCAGGTTTATTATTGCAGTAGAATAGTAAACCGAGTCACGACAAAATAGCACTAACGTAATATCAAGTATATGTTCCATTTTCATTTTGAATGTTGCTTTTAGTTATTTATTTGTTTATTTTACAGTTTTAAAACATGGAATTGCAGTGTACAGTGTCAAAACCGGTTTATGCATTATATCATTTATCTGCTTGCTTCTGGATCTGCTTTTGGTAATGGTATAACTTAACAATAAAATTGATGCACATGTTAAGAATTTTAATTGATAAATGATATGACTCGATATCAAGATGATGATTGTTGTGGCGAAGCAAGACACAGCTTCGATAATGGTTCTCAGCATGACTGAGTTCTTTATTGCAAAAACAAACTTATATACACAAAACAGAGGGCGCTGATTGACACTTGTCAATCAGCCAATCGTATGACACGTCATAAACATGACGTGCACGGACACATGACGACTGGTGGTCCCTTGAGAGAGAGAGAGAATTAGGTTTATAGACGCAAGCGGCGACTCGGGCCATACACGTCTAAAATCTGACAAAAGAGAATCTGACATGAAAACTGACAATATGAAACTTGACATACTAAATCCAACAAAACAAAACCAACACGCTATATCTGGCAAAAGAAAACTGACACACCAAAACTGACATATCCAAACTGACATAATGACTGACAAAAGAAAACTGACAAATTAAAACTGACATATCCAAACTGACATAATGACACAGACATACTGACTCTTGACAAAATGAAACCAATATATTAAATCAGGACAAAATAAGAAAAAAGTTTATACAAACTGAAACTGACATACCGACACTGGCATGAAACTGACTCCGTCACACGACAAATCCCAGCGTACCCACCCCGTCGTTTCAACCCCAGCGTTCTAACCCCGGCGTACTGATCCTGGTGTATCCAGCCGGCTCGGCTAATTCGGCTGGCCAGGCGTACTGATCCAGGCATACTAACCCGGGCATACTAATCCAGGGCGTACTACCGACCAAATCTGTCCATATAACTTACTTCCTACCACTACTGACTTCCTACTACTATCGACTTCCTACTACTACCGATTTTCTACGACTACCAACTTCCTACCACCGACTTCCCACTACCAACTTCTTCCAGCTGACTTCTGACAACTGACTTATTCCAGCATACCAACCACGTGGTTTCAACCCCGGCGTAATAACCCCGTCGTTTCAACCCCACCGTACGGGACTGGGTGTCACCGGCCGACCGGGCATACTAATCCAGGCTTACTAATCCGGGCCTACCAATCCGGGCTAACAAGCGGCTAAAATCCCGGTGTACTGATTCTAACCCACTACCCACCTGGACAACAATAGTACATATAGTAAGATATATAGTAAGATATATATAAGTATATATACATATAGTAAGATAGAACATATAGTAAGATAAAATTGAGTTAGCAGACGCAAGCAGCGACTTAGGTCATACACCTCTTTTAATCAAACCCACTAACAAAAATAGAGACAAAAGACAGAAGTAAAAGAGGAGCAAAAAAGAGAAGAGACAGATAACCAGAGGACCCATTAGCACCACTGCAGCGGAAATAGAAAGTGCCACAGCAGAGTGCCCAGGGAAGGCCACGAGGAGGCTGGGCTTGGAAGTTTTCTCCCCCAAACCAAAACAAAAACACACCTGTGCACGCTGCAGATAAAAATGTTATATTTAGCAATAATTGACTTTTTTGGTAAAAATTTGCATTATGTTTTGTAAAAATTGACTTTTTTGGTGATACAAATATAAACCCCCTCTAAAAAAAACCCAAAAATGTAAAAAGAATAGATTGATAGATTGATAGATAGATAGAAAGATGGAATTGTGTTTATAGACGCAAGCGGCGACTTATGCTTAGTTCCCACTTGGCAGAAATTCCGACAGAAAATTTTCGCTGTGCAGAAAAGTATGTTTTTCTGTCGTTGGTTCTCACCTGCGGACTGAAAATTGGGCAAAAAAGTGCAGAAAAGTAGAATTTAAAAATGAATGCCAGCTAAAGAAGGCAATTTGTAAACACGGCTGCTTTCTACAATCAAAATTTTCTGCAGCAGAAAATGTTCTGTCGGAATTTCTGCCAAGTGGGAGCTAAGCATTAGGCCAATAGATAGATTGATAGATAGAATTGAGTTTATAGACGCAAGCGGCGACTTAGGCCATACACGTCTTTTAATCTGACAGATTAAACACAAGCGGACGAATAACCGAGCAGAATGGAGAGAGAGAGAGAATTAGGTTTATAGACGTAAGCGGCGACTCGGGAGCAGAATGGAATGCAGTCTTACATTAACAAAGAATTGGTCAAAAACACAGACAAAAACCACAGAAGAAAAAGAAGAGCAAAAGAAATGAAGAGACAGATAACCAGAATTCCCATTAGTACCACTACAGCAGAAAAACAAAGTGCTACAGTGGATTATCCAGGGGTGGTCACGAAGAGGCTAGGTGCAAGTTTACAATCTTTTTAATGAACATTTATGATTTATTGACAATTGAAGCTTTTTCCCCAAAGAAAAGAAGAAGAAACAAAAAACGAAAAAAAAAGCACTGTTGAAAACACTTGATGCATCAATTTATGCGCTAACATTGAGCTAATATGGAACCCAAACGAACCAGTCATAGCAGGCATAGAAAATGCAGATATCTATCAGGAGTGTTTAATCGACCAAAGAGAAGATAGATAGATAGAATTGAGTTGATAGACGCAAGCGAAGACTTAGGCCATACACGTCTTTTAATCTGACATACTGAAACTGACATACTGAATCGGACCTATAATAAATCTGACATAAACAAACACATTTGACCATTGATAAAAACTACATTCGTACATTCCATTGCAGAATGGAATGCAGTCTTACATTATCAAAGAATTGGTCAAAGACACAAAGACAAAAGCCACAGAAGAGAAAGAGGAGCAAAAAAGAGAAGAAGAGACAGATAACCAGAGACCCATTAGCACCACTACAGCAGAAAAACAAAGTGCTACAGTGGAGTACCCAAGGGAGGCCACAGGGAGGCTGAGCTTGGAAGTTTTCTCCTCTTGTGAAACAGGAAGTAATGCTTCTGCATGAACTGAACTTGACCATTGAATGTTGTTTGAACTGTGATATTGCCTATAATTTATTAGCTTAGTGTTTAAAGTGTTATATATTATATTTATTTAAGTGTAGTGTATAACCTTTAAAGTAAGTCTATGGTGCCTCAGGGCCTTGATCGGCCAGAAACTGAGGTATATATGAGACAAATATGGGGCTAAAATAATGGTCTGTGCACCACCGACATCGGGGAAGTCAACAGGCTAATCGCACGCGGCCAAACAGCCTACGGGCGACAGAAAGGCCACGTGTTGGCATGTGACAACTCAAGAACGCGACACAGGACCGGGACCGACAATAGGTAAATAAGTCACTCTGTTTACTTTTCTCCCTCTCATGGCCCCGGGCCCTCAATTTGAAATAACGGGTTGAGTGGACAAGCGGAACATGGGAAACCAATTAGGTCACTAGTTTTATCAGTAACCATCCACTCCTCTTTTCTTCCCTATATGATTTTAGTATTATTTCCATAGTAGTGGAATCATATTATCTGGAAAGATTACCTTTGTGTGACCTGCTTCAAGTCAGCCACATTCCTCGTAATCGCCAGGACCCTCATCCATTGTGTTAAGCCTAAGCACATGGAACC
>JH432191.1:179048-205732 GCA_000239455.1 Strigamia maritima
ACTTTTCTGCACTTTTTTGCCCAATTTTCAGTCCACAGTGGGAAACCAACGACTAGAAAAACATAACTTTTCTGCACAGCAGAAAATTTTCTGTTGGAATTCTGCCAAGCGGGAACTAATTCTCTCGCAAATGAAAATGCACCTCAAGTCGCCACTTGCGTCTATAAACTCAATTTCTCTCTCCCCTGTAAGATTTTCTGGTTCAATCTCATACCAGGTCTTCTCAATTTGCTGCTTTTAATGCTGAGGTGCATTTTCATTTGCGAGAGAATTTCTCGCGCCACAAAAAAATCGCGCCACAAAAAAAATCGCGCCAACAATCGCGCCGCTCTAAAATCAAGCTCTGGCTTGAGCATTTTCATTAGAGCTCAAAGAGCCACTTCTGGCTTTCAAAAATTTTTTGAAAAATCAGTTGACATTTCATAAAATATACATTAGTGTGAAATGTTTAGCATCAAATATTGCTGAATTTATTATTTTTTGCTTTTCTGGATGTGGATGGCATTGATTAATCAAGATTAAAAATTCAAGTGGAGGAAAAAAAATCAGTGCCATTTGCAATTGTGGGTGGAGCCTGTTCAAATATCAAAATTGTTGTCACATGGCACGATTTTAGGCGCGATTTTGTGAGCAAAGCTAGACTTGACAGAAGCTTGCGAGAAACAGAATCGCGCGCCTTTGCAAGTCTAGCTTGCATGAAAATGGACAAGCGTGCGATTTTTGTCGCGCGATTATTGAAAATTAGGCGCGAGAAATGACATTTCTCGCAAATGAAAATGCACCTTTAGGCTATATACACGTCTCTGACAGACAAACACATTTGACCATTGATAAACACTACATTAGTACAATTTCCTTGCAGATAGATAGATAGAATTGAGTTTATAGATGCAAGCAGCGACTTAGGCCATACACGTCTTTTAATCTGACATACTGAAACTGACATACTAAATCTGACCAATATAAATCTGACACAGACAAACACATTTGACCATTGATAAACACTACATTCCTACATTCCATTGCAGAATGGAATGCAGTCTTACATTATCAAAGAATAGGTCAAAAACACAAAGACAAAAGCCACAGAATCTGGGAGAGAGAGAGAATTAGGTTTATAGACTTAAGCGCTAACTTAGGCTATAGACGTTCTTAATCTGACATACCGTACTTCATAAATCTGACCAACATAAATATAAATCTGATCCAAAAAATATGTGCTAAAGATATCAAACTCATAAGTGGCCACTATAAGCTGACAAAAAGTAGAGAGAGATAGACAAGCGGTGACTTAAGCCATTCACGTCTTAAATCTGACATACTGAATCTGACCTATAATAAATCTGACATAAAACAAACACATTTGACCGTTGATAATCACTACATTCATATACTCCATTGCAGAATGGAATGGAGTCTTGCATTATCAAAGAATTGGTCAAAAACACAAAGGCAAAAGCCATAGAAGGGAAAGAGGAGCAAAAAGAAGGAAAGATAGATAACCAGAGGACCCATTAGCACCCCACTGCACCAAAAAAACAAAGTGCTACAGTGGAGTGCCCAGGATAGACTACAAAAAAGCTGGGTTTGGAGGTTAACTCCCCCACGATTTGAAAACCCATATGATTTTACACTTGAGTTTGACAGATTCATTCCAATTTATCTCAACTTTATTTGATATATAACTACTGTTTCTCATTTATTTATATATTTTTTTTTGTTATAGTTGAATGGTGTTGCTATATTTTATTTGCATTTTGTTACAATTAGTGAACCATCATTGGATAACCTAAGATAACATAGAAGAGAGAGAAAACTATGTTTATAGATGGAAGCAGCGACTTAAATCTGACATACTAAGATAGATAGATAGATAGATAGAATTGAGTTTATACACACAAGCGCCAACTTAGGCCATACACGTCTTTAATCTGACATACTGATTCTGACATACTAATACTGACATACTAAATCTGACAAAATGAAACTGATATATACTGAATCTGACCTATAATAAATCTAACAGGAACAAACACATTTGATCATTGATGAACTCTACATTCATGCATTCCATTGCAGAATGGAATGCAGTTTTACATTATCAGAGAATTGGTCAAAAACACAAAGACAAAAGCCACATAAGGGAAAGAGGAGCAAAAAAGAGAAAAGAAAGATACCAGAGGACCCATTAGCTCCATTGCAGTAGAAAAACAAAGTGGAGTAGCCAGGGGAGGCCACAAGGAGGCTGGGCTTGGAAGTTTTCTCCCCCTCTGCAACACTGAAGCGATTCCAATCGCACATAATAAAATTTAACATTCGACAAAACATCCACAGCTTAATGTTAGATGTTGATTAGTAAATGCTACACTCATTTTTTCCATAAAATGCAGTCATACAATACCATGAAAAATGACAATTTAGTTCACACAAATAAAAAACAAAGCGGGAATTTAAATTCTAATTAAGAAATTTGGAACAAAATGACCAGAGCTCTCTTTTAGCTAAGCTGTGGCTCCCAACCAACAAGCTTATCCAGGGGTGACCACGAGAAGGTAGAGAGTTGGATTTTACACCCCCCCCCCCGCCATTTTGAGAACAATCTTTCTTGTTGTTAGGCCCGCCATCATGGAACGATGAACTATAAATGAGTCACTGGAACTGAAAAAGCAAAATTAACCGCTTGTTAATTTATATATAATGCTATAAATCGTGATTTATACCGTTTTTTTTTTTTAAATTGAAGAAAATGTCCGCTCAGCTACCTCGGCTTCGACTACGTCCGTCGTCTTCAGTGATAAAACAAAAATAAAAATCAATAAACTAAAGAAATAAATGGTTATTAGATAAATTATTAAACTCACTTGTAATTGTGAATCACCCACTGAGACAGCAAGCTTTTTTTTACTGTTTGTTTGTCTGCCGTTTGTCCGCTTCGCCAACTCTTCATTCTCTTCTTTGAGTATGCGTAGTTCTACTCTCATGGTTAATTCAAAAATTCGCCGCTTGCCGGTTTCGTAAATAAAATTAATAAATTAATGAATTCTAAAGAAAGATGACTAAAAAAATTTAAATACTTCGGACTCAAAGATTATTTAGTATTTATATTTTAAAAAAATTGTTAGTTTTACTGTGTAAAGCATTTACGGCACACAATTACTATCTGCCCTCTATTGATACAACTTTCAATTTCAAGAAATTTGTTTTAAAAAAACATATAAAATAAAATTAAAACGACATTTTAATTTATTGTGTTACGTACATTAATTTTTAACACGATACTATGAATCCGAAAAAATGACTTGATAATAAGTTGTTAGTGTATAAATTTTAGTTTCAGAAGACTAAATTTGTTTTTACTTACGGTACTTACGGTACCGTACCTAAAAATAATTTTTACATGTCTAAATTTCACTATTGGGTGCCTAAAATTCACCTTTAGGTGACTATTATTACGTCCCTAAAATTCACTTTTAGATGCATAAAAATCACTTTTAGATGCCTAAAATTCTCTTTTAAATGCCTAAAATTCCCTTTTAGTTGCTTAAAATTCCCTTTCAGATGCCTAAAATTCACTTTCAGTTACTTAAAATTCACTTTTAGATGCCTAAAATTCACTTTTAGAAAACTACATTTATTTTTACACACCTGAAAATAATTTTTACATGCCTAAAATTTATTTTCAGGTGTCTTTTAGGTAAATAGTTTTTAAAAAAAGATAAAGTAGGTAATTTAAGTAAGTTATAGCCTTCCATGCATCTTACGTTTTAATAATATTCTAAATCAAAAATTGTCTTACATGACTAAAAAATCTAAAAACTGGTATCGTAATCAATTTCTTTTTTTAAGTAAATTCCATCTGTTAACTCAATCAATGACTTCATCATCCAGAATTAATTTTTTTTTTTTTTTTAAAAAATTGAATATCCAAACCAACCGACTCACAAAACAAATTGTCACCTATAAACCACCGTACCACCATCCTTTCAGGTGACCGGTTACATTTTCCAGGTGCGACTGATCGCTCCCGGTTCCATTCCCAACTGAATCCCCAACAGGCTCCGCACACAACACACGCCATCAACCAAGGATATATCAATTAGCGAAGGTAATTCAAACGGAAAAATTAAACCATAACTAATAGTTTTACTCAGCACGCATTCTACATCGCATTCTTGACATTTCAGACAACAACTGGGATAATCCTACAGCGAAAAAAAAAAAAGAAAAAGCTCAGCTCACTATACCCGGAAATAGTAACAACTTCCAAGTTTAATTTAGAAACGTATTAAAAATCAGGAGATTTTTCAATCATCGCCCAATCAAGAGTGAGTCATACTGATGAGGATATGAGATTTGCGTCACATAATGCATCACTGGTAAGTGGTAACAAAAAAATCAAATTCTTTTACTATTTTTTTTTTATTTTTTAGGGTCATACATGGAAAAATGGAATTTTTTGATGTAAAAATGTAAATATTTAAGAATGGCTACAGCAGTGAAATCGCAGATCGTACCATTAGCAGGTAAAGGGTATTTAATGTTTCGATGATATCTACTGTAAATAGGACCATAGAAGCTGTAATGTGACTAAAACTAACTACAGTAATGCTGTTATAGGTAGATAGAATTGAGTTTATAGACGCAAACGGTGACTAAAGGTGCATTTTCATTTGCGAGAGAATTTCTTGCGCCACCATAATAATCATAATCGCGCTACAATAAAAATCACGCCACTCTAAAAATCATGCTCTCGCTTGAGCATTTTCATTAAAGCCACAAAAAAGCCACTTCTCGCTTCCAAACAAAGATGTAAGCCAACGGGAGAAGAAAAAGGCTTCTTTTCCTAACGAAGAAAAAACAAGTAGTAAAGAGATAAAAATAAAAAATAAAAATAAAAATTAAAAAATATAATTTTTTATTTATTAATTTTTTTTAAAAACATTTTGTCAATTATCCGTTTATTGCATCATAAACAAGGTTTACAATACTTTTTTCCCAATATTTCCCGTGTCAATCGGTGAAAATCTGGTAAAAATTCAAAAATCGCTAACCGATTTTCAGAGCAAAGCTAGAATAGACAGAAGCGCGCGAGAAAAAAAATCGCCCTAACAATCGCGCGCCTTTGCAAGTCTAGCGTGCATGAAAATGAACAAGGTGCGATTTTTGTTGAAAAATGAGCGCGAGAAATGGCATTTCTCTCAAATGAAAATGCACCTTTAGGCTCTACAAACACTGTTATACGGTAAACATTGATTGCGATGTCTGCAGTCTGTTCTAAAAATATATAGTGATTATTTGATTTGGGTGTCCATTAGGGAGGTCCATATGTGACGAATGTTTACCTGTCTTGTTATATAAGTTGAATGTTGTAATAACGTTCCAGGAAATGATTAATTCTTTTTTTAATGTGTTTTTTTCAAGGATTTAGTTACTTTTATGTTTTTTTATTGTTTTTTTTTTTTTTTTTTTTTTTTTTGTTTGTGGTAAATGGGAAAATATTTGAATTTTGCTTTTTGTTTTAGGTTGTTCGCAGACCAAACCTCCTGTGCCGCCCAAACCACTTCCTGGGGAAAGGAAAAAACCTGAAAGGAAAAAAAGGTAATGACTAGGGAGAAATAATAAATGAATGAAAAAATAAAATGTTATTTTATTTTTTTGAGATTTATTTACTGCATGTGAAATAAAAATGGTTGGTTGCTTTGACCTGGTTTAAAAAAGTTATTTTAAGACAAACGAAAATAAAATAAAGTTGAAAAGCCTTGGCTTAAATCGTCAACTATTTTTGGCATTTTTTTTTTCCAAATGGATAAGTGATGTGAAGTTAGAATAGTAGCAATAATATTTATTATTGTTATTATTATTTATAAAAATGAGTTGTAAATTGATTTTTACAGTTTGTAAATTACAGATCTATAGAATTTTTAATTGAGAATTTACTTATCCATTTAAACTATGCATTAACATTAATTCCAAATAAAATGTCGTAGAGAGAGAGAGAGAGAGAGAAGAATTGTGTTTATAGACGTAAGCAGATAAAATGTAAAGATGCACTTTTTTTATACATAAAAAATGAATTTTAGCAACCTGTAATACACATAGAATTTTATTTTACAACTGTTAAACTGCCTTTTGTAGATGAAAATTTTTTTTAAATTTTTATTGTTTGAAAATTAATTAATTAATGCAACATACAAAGACATTTTAAAATTTTAAAAATACATTTTTCTAAAAGTAATGGATTTTTATATCAGTAAAATTTTATTTTTATTTGGATATTTGCACCTGACAAATTCCTAACTTGTTTGTTTGCACCTGAAAAATTACTTGTAATTGTTTGTATTTAAAATTTAAAAAAAATCATAAAAAAAAACTTGAAAATTTTGTTTTATTTAATTGCAGTGACCCCAACATATCCGAGTCTTCTCTTCCAGTAGGTGAGATGGGTTATTCAAACCAAGCAATTGCATTAGCTCAACAACTCAGACTGAAAAATTCCAATGCAGCATCAACTGGTGAAGCTAAACCATCAACGAGCAAAACTACTAAATCAAATGTCACTCCGGCAGCAGGAATTAAACGCTCTCAGAGCTCCGCAGAGGCTAAACCGAAAACAACATATGTTCTCAAACCCCTCCGACAACATCACAGCTTTCAAGAGGCGAAAACTAAAAAACCACACATTAAACGGTTATTTATAGTTTATTCTAATTCTAAATATAAATTAATTCCCCATCAGCAAAAGTCGCTGTACTAATATACTTTACTCTACAGGAGAAGTCGAGATGACGGAGACAAATCTTCCAAGATTCGCGATTGGTTCTGTCTGCCTCTTGCTTCTTTTGTGGTGAAAACTAAAGACGGTGGCTCCTCCTTGGTAGAAAAAGGCAAAGGACGGTTATTTGGGAAAACGCCAACGAAAAAACGCGCTCCGGAGCCTCCGGCGAGCGACAACTTAATACCTAGTCGACCGAAAGTTCCTCCTCGACCAGTCCTTCAACGAATTTTAGCCGATATTGACACCGGCAAAGGAGCCGGTAAATGGCACAAATTGGAAAACGTAAAATATATAGACGAAGAAGTGACCACTGAGGACTCCACTGATTACTCTGATGTGGACTGGGGTCAAGCTATTCACTCAGCTCCAGGAGAAGAATCAATTATTTATTACACATACGTTGAAGAAGGACTCAACGAAAAAGTTATCTTTTATAGATCGGTGCCCCACGATGAAGTTATAAGCAGCAGCGAAGAAGAAGAAGCGGATGAAAGGCCAGCTAGTCATGTAGCACAGATGGAGGACATGGAAATTGAAGTGGAAATTGAAGTCCCAGAAAAGACAAATGGCCTTGGAATGAATGGTCATGGGGAAGAGCCAATTGTTGACGAACAAATTATTGACGAAGAATCACCAATTCGTCAAATGCCAATTGAAGTGGAAGTAATTCCTAAAGTTGAAGTGTCTGACATGAGTCAGTCTCCAGAACTTCACAAAAACCTGTCTGTTATTGTTGAAGAGGAGGAGGCAGTGAAGAGCCCTCCTCCCAGACCACCATCGCCTCGGCTTCCGACATCTGTGTCGTCTTCTCCGATACTTAGGATGCTATCACGTACTCCGTCGCCCAGACCGGATACACCACGTGAACCGACTCCAGTAATAATTTATGAAAAATTTGAAACTAAAGTCAAAATTGTTGAAGAAAATATACCCCTAGTTGACAATACACTTCCTTTGAACAAAAATGCCGCTCCAGAAACAAACGAACCGGAATACGCGCGAATACAGAAATATTCGCCACCGAAAAACATTGAATCGGAGCAGATTGAAACTTTTAACGAAAACAAGGTTATTGAAGAACCTAGCAACAAAAATGAAACATACTATGATTTAGATGTAGCAGAATTACCGCAAAAGGTAAAACCCCAGCGACCACCACGCCCTCTAATACCACCTCCATCGCCTCCAAGGTTAGTGATGCCATCTCTGCCACCACCTCCGAAGATAGAGCCGCGAACTCCACCGCCAGCACCACCAGTAAAGGTAGTTCCTCCACCTCCACCAAAACTTGCACCACCACCTGTTCCGCCAAAGACATACATGAAGATTCAATTTCCGCCGAAAAATGAAGTAGAGGAATATGAAAGTGTTGTTGAGGATGATTTGCCAGTAGACATGAAACCAATTGAAGAAATTATGCAGGTTGAATCAAGGGATGAGTTGGGGGTCAGTGAAACAACAATAGTGGCACATGAAGAACATATTGACGATCTAAAGTTGGAAAGTATTGGAGATGTTGAAGCTGCAATTGAAATGGATGTTAATGGTACAAACCTAATGCCGGATGATATCAAGGATGAAACCGATGGTTTTCTTGAGAAATCTCATATGAGTTTGGGCGAAGGGTCCGAAGTAAGCGACGATAAACTGCGATCTGTTTTGGGACTAAATGAGACCAGTGAATCTGGATTTATGTCCAGTCCAACACCGCCACCAAGAAACCGTAGAAAAAGATTCCGGAGCATGGAAGGACCGGCGAGAGGATCATTGGGGGATGTGAGTGTTCCGGTGCCACTGAGACGAAGTAAGTCGGTCTCTGAGAGTGAGAATAGAAAATCTTGGAATTCGGAACCATCTGCTTCACGAATGAGTACCCCAAAGCCGCCTCAGACACCCACAATCAAACCTAAGCCAGCGAGACCTCCAAAACCTAAGATAACAAGTGTGAGACAATTGAAACGGTCTTCTGAACCAGATCTAGCATCTATTGTTTCTAGTGGTAATGGCAGTCCTCCATTAATTCGGATGAAAGAACGTCCATTGCCGCCACCTCCGACTCCGCCGCGACATCGCTTTCCGTTCAAGGGGAGTGATAGAGATGCAAATGCGGTTTCGAAGACTCCGGAGTCGATGCAAATGCCAATTTCTTCCAACTTTCCTTTTGAGTTTTTAGCTAAATTGTCCGAAATCGAAGCGGGAAAGTTGAATTTAACTGAGATTAATGTAAAGAGGATTAATGTTCAAGAGATTCAAGCTGATGTGGTCAGGACTGGGTCTCTGGAAGTGGGGGTTGTACCTCCATTAATTGGGTTAATTAAGGGAAAAAGCGATGATGATGATGATGATGATGATGATTCTGGGAATAAAAATAAAGAAAGCAAAGAAAAAAGTGAAGACTTTGAAGCAATAAATGAGAATATTCAAGACAAATGTGATAAAGTGTTGGAGGAGACCGAGCAGAAAGATTTTGGTGGTGAGGATGGAAATGAGAAAGTGATAGATGAGAAATTCTCAAGGCAGGAAGAGACTGAATTGTTACAGGAAGTTCATCAGGAAAGAGATTCAACTGATAAAAATGTAGATAAGAAAGAGAAATCTCCAACTGAGGGTCAGGTAAATTATTGTTATATTATTTTATATATTTAAAACAATTGTTTACAAATTCTATCATGAAATTAAATCATGTGATCCAATTTTAATAAGTATAGTGCATTTTTAGGTCACTTAACACAATCTTTCCAATATGTATTACATAATCATTAAACAAATAAAAACATGTCTAGTCACACAGGAGCAAGGAAGAGAATGAGGATAGCAGGCACAAGAAGCTACTAATGCTACATGTACCTCATTCTAAATCGGTCTCAAGTTTTCAATAGGTGCTTTCAAATGTTTAGATAACTTAACTTTAGGCAGTTAAGTTGAATATCTTAAGTTATCTAATGAATTTTAACACCTAATGTCTATTTAAATTTTACATTACCTTACTTTGTACACAACATTATACTCATCACAAATGTAGATTTGGAAATAGGTAATGCATCATTCATATCAATTTCTAATTCATTTTTAGGTCAGTGACCAATTGATTGCAATACCTATGCCAGTTCCAAGTAGATACAGCAGCAGTACCTTCTACCTGGATGAGGATGAACCGGCTAAATCTCCTAGTCCAGCACCATCCAGCATAACCAGCGTGAAATCCGGAAAGAAAACCCGCGAACGCCAAACCAGTTGGTATGACGAAGGAGTTGTTCCTGGTCAATCTGGAGACGTAGACACATCAGACGGAAGGGCCGTTGACTCACCGACACTTGCAAAGGCTTTGGACAGCGATACAGAAGCCCACAAAGTGTCTACGTCATTGTTTTCGCTGGTCAATCGGAACACCGATCGAAAAAAACCGGCCGGGTTGGTCGAGGTAGCCTGCAATTATATCCCAGAGAGGAAAGTCCGAGTAGTAGCTCGACAACAGACGCTGAACTCGAAGATCAGAAGGGCCGTCATCATCGTGGTTCAAGATCTCGGAGTTTGAGTGCCGGATACACAATAAGTCCATCGGCAGAACGAAGAATGCCTCAGCTGGATCCAAACGCAAATTACTGTGAAGAAGAAGTACCAAACGCCAATTTGAACAAACAATGTTCCGGAAGTGGGCAATGTGATTCGCCGCCGCAAGTCCGGCGCGGCAGTACAGAGGCTTCGCCAAAACTTGAGAGATTTGCGAACATTCAGGATCCGATGAAAAGACTCAGTTTGTTGTCGATACCGACGTCGGAGGACAGTTGGTATAATTGTACATCGGGCGACGAAAGCGAATCGGAAAGCAGTTTTGGTACTGCCGGCTCATGCCAGGATAATTTGAGCTCGGTTTCGGCTGTTAATGATGTGCGGAGAACAAAGAAATACTACATTGCAAGGGAACTGATGTCTTCCGAGCGGATTTTTGTTGATGCGTTGAAGTTGTTGAATGAAGTAAGTGGGTTGTTAATGTTATTGATTGAATAGAGATGAATTATTATATTTTTTATTTTTAGGATTTCAGAAATGTAGTGCTCCAAGCAAATGCTAAAAGTGATCAAAGAGTAATCCCAGTGGCAGTTCTTGATCAAATACTCAATTATCTGCCTCAGTTACACAATCTCAATCAAGATTTGCTTAAGGATTTACAAGAAAGAATTAAAAATTGGTATTTTGTGTACATTTAGTTTATGTAAGAGTGTAACTACAATTTTTAATGTTACTGCAGCTGCAATGGTTTTCATGGAAAACCTGGCTAAATTTTTACAACATGCTTTGTAGTTACACGATTATTTTATTAGTAACAGAAAGTATTTTCACATTTTTTTTTTCTTAGGGAACAACTGGATCAAATAGCCGATGTAATAACAAAAAAGGGCCCCTTTTTAAAACTATACTCCTCATATATCAAAGATTTTGAAATGATTACTTCAGCACTAGATGACGCCTGTAAAAAGTATCCACAATTTGCTCAGTTGGTCAAGGACTTTGAGGTAACTTTTACACAACTTTATTCCAATGTATTAGACAGTTTGCCTGTCACGAACGTGATTTTTTATTTACGAATGTTAGATTAATACGAGATTTTAAAAATTAATCTCGTATTTAATTTAATATTCGTATTACGAATGCACGAGATTTATTTTTCAATTTGTTCGTATATAAGTTGATATACGAATGCACTGCACATGCACAATGTGCATCAAAATTCGCACATGCGCATTGTTCTGCAATTTGAAGCGAACGTGCCATCCATCTTGTTTTTCATCGGCTTGTTGTATTTTTGGTAGGTTTTTAGTCATCTAGGTTAGAAATTTGTTTGCAACTATTTTTTGTATAAACATGGCATTAGACACATAATTTACACATTTTCTACTGGAACATTGAGCGAAGCCATGTTTCTCGTTTATTTGTTTATTTCGTTCTCGTTCGTGTTTAATTATTTGTGCAAGCGCACTCTGAAACAATGATTTTAATTACGAGACACGAGATAATTAATAATTATTAATTTATTTCACGTTTGTAATAAAATCTCGTTCGTGAAAACGCAAACTGTCGATTCTATCTCGATAAGTGAACAAACACTAAACTCCATTTCCAATACATTGCGATAAACTCTGATTGGCTAGGGTCTGTGTGCTTGCCCATTAATATAAATAACAATATACAATATTCCACCATACATGGTCGTTTATGGTCGTTTTTATGTTTCTTCATGTTTGTTTATGGACGTCTTTTGAACTAATTTTTTTAAGTGCCGGGAAAAGGTTCTAGCCAATGGGAGTTTGTTGCAATATGTTGGAAATGGAGTTCAGGTGCATTCAAAAAGTATTCAATTTAGTCTACTGTTCCATTTTTGAATGCGCCTACTTGATTTGATTTTTTTTTGACTCGGTATGACGAGGTTGGACTGTACTGTATTGTACGACTAATAAAAAATATTTAAAAAAAATTGTTAATTTTTAGATGTCCGCCCGTTGCAATAAACTAGCACTTAAACACTATATGCTTAAACCAGTCCAACGGATTCCCCAATACAAATTAATACTGCACGAATACCTGAAACACCTGAACTCCGATTCTCCCGAATACGAAGACACTGTAGCAGCTCTAAAAATTGTTACGGATGTCGCTAATCACGCTAATCAAGCGATGAAGCAAGGTGATAACTTCTCAAAGCTGCTCCATATTCAAAATAGTATTGTCGGTGGCGGCTACGAAGTCATTCGGCCGGGAAGAGTAAGTTTCGTGGTCTCATCTTGGCAATCGAAATTAATAAATGGCTTTTGTCAGTTGTTCCTTAGGGAAGGTGACCTGTCAAAGTTGTCTAGAAAAGTGATGCAGCCCCGCTGGTTTATCTTGGTTTGTATTTATTTTTAGTTTTGTAATTGGATATTTGTTTTACATTTTTTTATTATTGTAGTTTAACGATGCGCTGTTGCATACAGATGTTGCTCAAGGTTCTTTACGGTTGCATCATGAATTACCGTTGTCTGGAATGCGGGTATTTTGTGTGGGATTGGTGCGTAACTGTTGAAATCAGGGTTCGGGTGGTAATTGGACTCCTTAGGTGTATCTTAGGTTATATTGGGAAATAAATAAATTTCAGCATTTTGCAAGGAAAATTTGAGGATAAAAGAATTTTTTATTGGAAATTGATGTTTTATTTTACTAAAAATTGATATTTTTCACTAATAAAACTGTTTTTAACCAGAAAATATTAGGTGCATTTGGAAACTAAAACATTTTCATGTTTTACTCGCTAAAATTTGCCTCAGATTTTCACACTCAGAATTATACCCAAAACACATATAAAACTAACCACAAGGAAAACTTGTTTTTTTACTAGTTTTAGTTTCCGAAAGCACCTAATGTTTTTCCCACTGATAAATGAGGTTTTTTATTGTAAACTATTCGAAAAGTATTATTCTTCTGATTATTTATTGGAAATAATTTACTGGAATATAAAAAAAATGATTTTCCATTATAATTCATGGAATATTATTAGAAATACGCACGTAACAGTTCAAATAAAAATAATTTTCTTGATAAAATTACATTTTTCTAACTAAATAAACATTTTCCCCTCATTTTTTTCATCTCCGAACCCATGATTTTACAGTTACACTTCACGCTGATGAATTGAATCAGCTGTACTTAATAAACACTTTATTCAAGGTTGTAGTACCAACAAACGAAGAATATTTAAACGAATTTAGTGTCATTTCAAGCACACGCTCATTTACTTTATCAGCGAAGTAAGTTCAATTTTACCTGCTACCAAAACATTGTATTAAAAATTTCTATTTTTCAAGTTCACTGCAAGAGAGAGACGAATGGGTGTCTGCCCTCAACAACGCTATTAAATCAAACGCGTTGCGGCGCGGCACTTTTGCTTTGGCAGTCGACAAAAATCCTGTAAAATTAAAATATTAATTAATAATTAATAATAATAATAATAATAATAATTAATAATAATAATTAAAATATTAATTAATTTCAAAAGCTTAATCATAAAATCATTTCAGAGTCCACAGGATGATATGGGGTCAACTTTGGGTAAGAACGCCCCTGTGTGGATCCCTGATAGTAGAGTGACCATGTGCCAATCATGCATTATGCCATTCACAGTCACTTTCAGGCGCCATCATTGTAGAGCGTGCGGAAAGGTAAAAAATATTTTTGATTTTAATTTTTTTAATTTCTTTAATTTTGTTTTATTTTTTTAGGTTGTTTGTGCAACGTGTTCAGCCAATAGGGCTCCGTTGCAGTACCTGAAGTTTCAGAGTGCACGGGTCTGTGATGAGTGTTTTTTCAGATTAGCTGAAGGTAAAGAGTGATAACCCTCGTTCTAGATAGAATTGAGTTTATAGACGCAAGCGGTGACTTAGGCCATACACGTCTTTAATCTGATCCTCGTTGTAAAACGAGGGTTTTAGAACGTTTTGTTGAAGAAAAATGGGTTAAAAATTGGTTAAAACTATCAACAATTGAATAATTAGATTACAAATTGGATAAATCGATAATTTAATTAAAAAAACAGTTGAAAAATCAAGAAAAATTGAAATAATTTGGTTAAAAATCAATGAGACATAGAAAATTGTCATAATAAATTTAAGAGAAATCAAAACAATCTGATTAAGAATTCACGAAAATCATTAAAAATTATGATAATTTGATTGAAAATCATTAACCTTCCAAGAGCCAATGATTCTAATGAACATGGCAAACCGATAATGTATACATTTGTATAATTGCATAAAGCTGTTGTATGGTAGCGCTTTAGCACTAGTTGTTGTGGTCGGCACTAGATGGCGCTTATATTTAATAATTTCAAAACATGAGACTCACTCTGATCGCGATAAAATTTTTATTAATTTTATCAAAAATTCAAATTCATCTATATTTAATGCAATAAAACTATTTGCAAAATTTAAAACATGCTAAATAAGTTATCTACAAAACATCTCATTTTCCAGTAGAGTTTTGAACAAAAATTTATAAATTCATAACTTTACTGGAATTTGAATATTTTGTTTTTACTTCCTACCACAAATGGTGGTGGCGCTCTAAGTCGAAGCGCTTTAACTAATTGCAGGGCAGCTGCCCAAAATTTAACATGAAAAGATTCAGGGGCTGAATTTTGCAAGCCTTGTATTTTGTAGAAATTTTAACTAAAATTTTTTAAATTTATACGATAAAATTCTTTATTATGAACAGTACAAGGTAGCCAAGCATCAGAATTTTTAAAAAATTTTTAAGGAAAATTTCCTATACCAGTGTGGTGATAGTATACATTTGTATACATCATTGGCTCTTGGAAGGTTAAAAATTATGATAATTCGATTGAAAAATCATTAAAAATTATGATAATTTGATTGAAAATCATTAAAAATTATGATAATTTGATTGATAGATAGATAGAATTGAGTTTATAGATGCAAGCAGAGACAGTCTTTTAATCTGACATACTGTAACTGACCAATATAAATCTGACAGAAACAAATTTGACCATTGATAAACACTACATTCCTACATTCTACTGCAGAATGGAATGCAGCATTACATTATCAAAAAATGGTCAAAAACAGAAAACAAAAGCCACAGAAGAGAGAGCGGAGCAAAAAAAAATAGATAGATAACCAGAGGACCCATTAGCACCACTGCAGCGGAAAAACAAAGTGCTGCAATGGAGTATCCAGGGGAGGCCACAAGGAGGCTGGGCTTGAAAGTTTTCTCCCCCATAATTTGATTGAAAAAAATGAAAATTACGAATAGTCGAGATACAAGGCCCAACACCAAAAGTATTCGACTACCTTAACTTTTTAGATGAGAAAAATATAACATCAATAAATGCGAGATACGATGTATTTATTTTGCTCAAACTTTAGTTTGTATTTATTTTGCTCAAACTTTGGCAATAAACTAAGAGATAACTTAACTTTACAAAATTAGGTTGTTCACTATAAAATTCAGTTATACAAAAAGTAAAATTTGCTTCTCATCTCAAAAATTATCTTCCACCATGATATTTGCACCATAAAAAAAAATTATCATAAATCTGTTAAGAATCAGCTAAACTTAAAAAAAATAGGTTGGATTGTTTGCACATTGAATATACAAAACCGAGAAATTAATTTATTATTCATTACTTATTTTTATTTCAGCATTTGATAATACAGCTACAGAATCAGACTGCAGTACAGAACGTGCATCACAGAGCGAGTCCGGCGAACCAAATCCTGATGAAATTCAGCGGGCAAATCTAAAAGCACAATTTAAAAGATATGCTACTAGTGGCACTAGCAAAAAAATTGAAAGGCGGTTACCGCGTGTGCTCAAAGAAGTTGGAGCCAATCATCAGGGTGCAGCTATTAGTGGCTATCTCCACAAGAAAACAAAAAAGGCTGGCGGCGCTACTGGTTTGTCATCAACGACAAAGTGCTTTATTCCTACAAAGCCAGCGAGGTGAATTTTTGTTAGTGTTGAGTGTCTTTGTAAATATGGCTTATTTTTGGCTTGTACCTGCTATTTCTTGGCTTGTACCTGCTATTTCTTGGCTTGTACCTGCCATTTCTTGGCTTGTACCTGCTATTTCTTGGCTTGTACCTGCTATTTCTTGGCTTGTACCTGCTATTTCTTGGCTTGTACCTGCTATTTCTTGGCTTGTACCTGCTATTTCTTGGCTTGTACCTGCTATTTCTTGGCTTGAATCTGCTACTTTGCATTATAAATTACTATTTCTACTAAAATTGCTATAGTTAGGCTAATGTCGGTTATTTTGGCTGAAATTGGTTATCGGTTATTTTGGCTGAAATTGGTTATCGGTTATTTTGGCTGAAATCGGTTATCGGTTATTTTGGCTGAAATCAATTATCGGTTATTTTGGCTGAAATCGGTTATTTTGGCTGAAATCGGTTATTTTGGCTGAAATCGGTTATTTTGGCTGAAATCGGTTATTTTGGCTGAAATCGGTTATTTTGGCTGAAATCGGTTATTTTGGCTGAAATCGGTTATTTTGGTGAAAATCGGTTATTTTGGTGAAAATCGGTTATTTTGGGTTATTTTGGGTTATTTTGGTGAAAATCGGTTATTTTGGCTGAAAACGGTTATTGCTAACATAGTCAGCTTCAGTAAATAAGAATCTGTGTCAATTTGCTTTAGCATGCACACACTTTTTGTTATTCATTAACTTGATTTAATATAACTATATATAAAATATATTATATATATATATATATATATATAATTGGACACTAATAAAGAGGGAGAAGCTTTAATTGATTGGTGTTACTATTTACAACTGGATATTGCTAATGGACTGGTTGAAGGAGATAGAGAAGAGAAAATTACTTTTATTGGAATGAGAGGCCACTCAGTGGTTGACTATATTTTGACTAATGATCTGGATGCTATTGCAAACTTGACGGTGGAAACTCGTACAGATTCTGATCATCTGTCCATTTAAGTGAAATTATTTACAGACAAGGACAGTTGTAAGCTTGATTACCCGGTTGTTGAAGGTAAATGGATATGGAAGCCAGAGTTGGCACCTATTTTTATGGAGAAAATGCAATGTTGGATTTTGTTGGGAGCCCAGTGGAGGGTTTGGCAGAGTTGGCGGATACAATGGGATCTGTAGCTATTGAGTGTGGCTTAAAGAAAGCCCTGATTGGGAAGGTATCTACACACTGATTTGATAAGGAGTGTGAGCAAATACATAGAGGAGTGATAGATAGATAGATAGAATTGAGTTTATAGACGTAAGCGACGACTGAGGTCATACACGTCTTTTAATCTGACTAATATAAATCTGACATAAACAAACACATTTGACCATTGATAAACACTACACTCCATTGCAGAATGGAATGCAGTCTTACATTATCAAAGAATTGGTCAAAGACACAAAGACAAAAGCCACAGAAGAGAAAGCGGAGCAAAAAAGAGAAGAAGAGACAGATAACCAGAGGACCCATTAGCACCACTGCAACGGAAAAACAAAGTGCTGCAATAGAGTACCCAGGGGAGGCCACAAGGAGGCTGGGCTTGGAAGTTTTCTCCCCCCGTAGAGGAGTGAAAAGAATACTGGAAAAATTCAGAAGCCAATTGGAGGATAGAGTAGACTATGTGTTAGCCAAAAAACATCTGCGAGCACTATACCGCCAAAAAAAGAAACAAAGACATAGAGACATTTGGGATAAAGTGAGAGTGTGCAAGGATGCCCAGCAATTTTGGACGGAAATTAGAAAACATTCAACAAAAAAGAAAATCTTAGGAGCGAACATTGAGACCAAAGTTGGAAGAATCATTTTATGGCTCTATTGGGAGGTTTGGATCATAAACCGCTGGCTTGCCCGCTTACGGGAGTTGAAGTAGGTCGAAAATGAAATTTTTATTTTCGACCCACTTCTTGTTTTAGTGATGCCGTAGGTCGAATGGTTGCCGTGAATCGAATTGCCGTGGGTCGAAATATAAATTTTTTGAATTTTTTTTATGCCTAAGGTCGAAAATGAACATGAATGGTCGACATGCAAATGGTTGGTTGGCCTCACTTGATTGGTAACCACATCCGATGAGGATATATATAAATCAGGCGCCGCAGGCGCAAAGCAGATTTTCTGATGCATTCCGGTAGTAGTGAATTTTTATTTCAAGTTTTAAAATTACCCACAAATAAAATATGCCTAAGGTCGAAAATTAAATTTTTTAAATTCGAAAAAATAAGTGGGTCAAATTATAAGTAAGTCGAAATGCCGTGGGTCGAAAATGAAATTCGATCCACGGCAATTCGACCCACTTACCCCGCGCCGGCCATTGAGGACCAAAGTTGGAAGAATCATTTTATGGCTATATTGGGAGGTTTGGACCATAAACCGCTGGCTTGCCCGCTTACGAGAGTTGAAGAGTTTATTGAGACGGGAGATGCTGAGCTGGATGTGGATTTTAGATTCAAAGAGTTTAATTATCAGATAAGTAGATTGAAAAATAAGAAGGCCCCTGGCCCGGACCAACTTATCAATGAATTTTTAAGGCCCTTTCATCTGATTCCAGAAGACGATTATTGGGTTGAATTAATGAGATGTGGAGCAAAGGCGAGTGGCCGGATTATTGGTGGGACGGTATAAATGTCCAATATTTAAAGCAGGTAAGGAGAATCTTCCGACTAACTATCGTGGAATCACGCTGTTAAACGGTCTCTATAAGATTGTGACGGCCATGATGGCGAGACGAATAAGTGACTGGCTAGAAACTAATAAGAAGATCAAGGAGAACCAGGCTGGTTTTCGACAAGGTTACAGTACGAGGGACCATTTATTCACTTTGAATTCAACCATTGAGATAGATAGATAGAATTGAGTTTATAGACGTAAGTGACGACTGAGGTCATACACGTCTTTTAATCTGACCAATATAAATCTGACATAAGCAAACACATTTGACCATTGATAAACACTACATTTGTACATTCCATTGCAGAATGGAATGCAGCATTACATTATCAAAAAAAAGGTCAAAAACAGAGACAAAAGCCACAGAAGAGAAAGCGGAGCAAAAATAGAAGGTAAGATAGATAACCAGAGGACCCATTAGCACCACTGCAGCGGAAAAACAAAGTGCCTCAGTGGAGTACCCAGGAGAGGCCACAAGGAGGCTGGGCTTGGAAGTTTTCTCCCCCCAGCCATTGAGAATCAATTTAGGAAAAGAGGAAAACTTTTTGTTTTGTTTCTAGATTTAAGGTGGCTTTCGATAGTATTGATCGGGAGAAGTTGGTAGAAAAGATCTGGAAAATTGCTATTAGGGGCCACATGTTGAAGATGATCAAGAAAATCTATGAAGAGACCCGAAGCTGTGTTAGGACGCAGACTGGAGTTACAGATTTATTTTGGACAGATAGGGGTGTTTGCCAGGGCTGCCCTCTCAGTCCGATTCTGTTTTCCATTTTTCTTAATGATCTGGAAGATAATTGGATGAGGTGGAACATTGGAGGAACAAGTCTTGGGAAGTGAATAGATAGATAGATAGATAGATAGAATTGAGTTTATAGATGCAAGCGGCGACTTGGGCCATACACGTCTTTTAATCTGACATACTGAAACTGACTTACTAAATCTGACCAATATAAATCTGACACAGACAAACACATTTGACCATTGATAAACACTACATTCCTACATTCCATTCCAGAATAGAATGCAGCATTACATTATCAAAAAAATAGTCAAAACAGAGACAAAAGCCACAGAAGAGAAAGCAGAGCAAAAAAAGAAGATATAGATAACCAGAGGACCCATTAGCATCACTGCAGTGGAAAAACAAAGTGCTGCAATGGAGTACCCAGGAGAGGCCACAAGGAGGCTGGGCTTGGAAGTTTTCTCCCCCTTGGGAAGTGGAAGTTGTATTGTCTCAAATTTGCTGATGATGTGGCAATGTTAGCCGAGTCAGTGGATGGCTTGCAAGCAATGATAACGGATCTAGAGAGATATGTAGTGGACTCAAAGTTGATTGTAAATATTGTTAAATTGAAAGTTGTTGTTTTCAGACGGGGAGGAAGGAGGGCCAAAGAAGAATGCTGGCAGTTTATGGGCCAATCTTTTGAAGTTGCGAACTCTTTCAAATACCTTGGATTTATTTGTTCTACAAAAAATGCACGAAGTGAACACCTGAGGGAGAGAACAGCTAAAGCATCAAAGGTGGTGAATAAGGTCTGGGGTTTGGCGAAGAGAGCGGGACTCCAAGAATTTGGTAAAATGGAATTGTTATTTGATTCGTTAGTACTATCAGTTGTTAGTTATGGCGTTGAAGTATGAGGTCTTTGTGCTTATGAGATGGTTGAGAGGATGCAAGGCAAATTCTTTAAAATGATGACAGCACTGGATCGAAATACGCCGGAGTATATTTGGAGGATGGAATTGGGTCGCCCCAGTATTGTGCAGTTGAGTAGACGTAGGGTCTTCCATTTTATTTTGCATATACTCAGAATGAATGACTGTAGGGGCCGCTGCGCTGCCTCCAGCTAGATATATCACATAAACAAGCGAAGCGCGGTTGGTGCAAGGATTTGGAGGACTTATTGCGTTCGGTTGGATCACTGGACTTGCTTAGAGGGCTAAGAAACAATGCACCCTTGGAAACCATCTGTGCTTATATGGAGGAGGTGCTGATGATTAAGATTGAGCAGGACTTCCAGAATTGTTGGTCGAGAATAGATGGTTCTTCGTATTGCCCGTATTATAAAGATATCAAACTGACTATTGGTCGAGAAGCTTATTTGAGTGGTACTTTAAAAAGATGGCATGCTTGGCTAAAGTTAAGATGTGGTAATGGATTTTGTGGCTACAAAGTTTGGTTGCCGGTGAAATCACAACTGTGTAGATGTTGTGGCAGTAAACCAGAGGTGATACAGCATGTATTGTGCTGTCCTGCAATGTTGGATGTTGCGTTATTTTCAGGTTCAGAGAAGGACAGGTTTAGAAAGTTCACCAGAGTATGTTGTGGGATTGTGTCACTGGACCTCGTGGAGTTTATGAGTTGTTTTTGGACAAGAGTGGACAATTAGTTGGCTAGCCCTGATTTGGAGCGATATGGCTACGACTCCGTTCGTAATTGTGCTTCGATATTTTGGATAATTGTTAAAGTGTGTACTTTATGATTGTGTTTAATACCACCATTCCTATGTATTCTGTTTAGAGTGTTAGAATTAAAATTGATTGATTGATTTAATATAACCTTTCTAAATTTATTTCAGGATGTGGCTGCTCTGGAGAGTATACCTTTACTTGGTTTTAAACTTGAATCAACTTCTGAAGTTTTCGAAGGTGGTGACTCCAATTTGGGCTTCCAGCTGATCCATCCAACACATCCTTTGGTTTTCTGTGGTGAAAAATGAAGATGCAACTGAGAAGTAAATCATAAAATTTTCTTTAAAAAAAATCAATCTTAAATTTTAATTTATTTTAGGTGGAAAAAGAAATGCACCTGGCGACACTCTTAGAATAATAATGACAATATTTGTGCTGCTTTATCATAATTGCGTTGGAATGTTATTTTTCTCGTATTTGTAAATAACTTAAAAAGTGCATTTTTAATCTGATTGTGATATAAGAGTATACAGAACGATGGTATTTTATAATAGATATTTAATGATGTTTGATAAAACTTTTCTCGCGTGTTTCTGAAAATGGAAATTTCAAATTTGAAACCTCATTTTATTTTTCCACAATTTTTAATTTCTGCCGGGAAACAAATTTGAGAGAGAGAATTAGGTTTATAGACGCAAGCGGCGACTTAGGTCATACACATCTAAAATCTGACAAAAGTGAATATGACATGAAAACTAACAATATGAAACTTGACATACTAGATCCAACAAAATAAAACTGACACACTACATCTGACAAAAGAAAACTGACATACCAAAACGACAGAAAGAGAGAGAATTAGGTTTACAGACGCAAGCAGCGACTCAGGTCATACACATCTTAAAACTGACAAAAGTGAATCTGACATGTGAAATCTAACAACATAAAACTTGACACACTAAATCCAACAAAATAAAACTGACACACTACATCTCACAAATGAAAACCAACATACCAAAGCTGACAAAATGAAACTGACATATCCAAACCAACAAAATAGAAACAGGAAAACTGACACTGACAAAATGAAACCAAAATATTAAATCAGAAAAAAAAGTTTATACCAACTAAAATTAAATTCCCGATACCGGCATGTAACTGACTTCTTACAACCAACTTCTTACAACCGACTTCTTACAACTGACTTCTTACAACAGACTTCTTACAACTGACTTATTTCTAGCGTACCAACCCCGGCTTACTGACCCCGGCATAGATAGAATTGAGTTTATAGACGCAAGCAGCGACTTAGGCCATACACGTCTTTTAATCGGACATACTGAAACTGACATAATAAATCTGACCAATATAAATCTGACACAGACAAACACATTTGATCATTGATAAACACTTTCCATTGCAGAATGGAATGCTGTCTTAAATTATCAAGAATTGGTCAAAAACAGACAAAAGCCACAAAAGGAAAAGAGGAGCAAAAAAGAATAAAAAATCTGTAACCCTTTTGGTTCCTAAACCGCCGTGTGATTAGATTGGAATGATTTTCTTGGGTCAAGATTTTATGTCTTGGTGACAACATGGATTATTCTAAAGTTTAGGCCAACTTATGTTAGCTTTGTGACGACCATATTGTAAAGTCAACGCTGATATTTGGATCGCTTAGGACTAATTTCTCCAACGTGCTTGCCAAACCACGTGGTAGATTGGAACAATGGAATAATCTTTGTCGTAAGATATTTATTCATGTGTAATAACAATAAAAGTAATTTAAACATGAATTTTAGTGTTAATATATTTTAATCTAACTTATTGCGACTTTGTCTCGGTACTATACGCATTTTAGGCAGTAGTATCGTGTTAAAGTTGCGACTAGAATCGATATATCGGACGATATATCGATGGCCAAGTCACCCCGTCACACGTGGAGGTTCCACCGAGATTAGTTGCCTTGGTTCTCTATTTGTAAAATATAGAATCAGGTGAGTTTTTGATTGAATTTATCACTTTTTCGGTTTATTGCTTTTACCTATCTATTTTTTTGGGTGAAAAAGTTGTTGAAATATTGAATTATGCATGTAATTCGATCTCAACAACATCCTAAAATGACTTTTGATCTATTTTTGTAGGAAAATAGATGTCAAGTCGCAAGGAATGAGATTTGGACATGAATTTTAAATTTATGTTGGCATCTTATCGCAACATGAAAGTTTTGAGCAAAAAACCTTTCATGTGTTCTCACTTTTCAAGTCTAAAAAGTTTGCTCTGATCGAGTTGTTTAAAATAATTCGATCCCAACAAACTGGGACAGGATTTATACTCTATTCCCGTATGAAAATAGTGTATTTTTCTACAGCAGTGACCTTCAAGTTGATTCAAATTCTCCTAGCATGCGAATTCCACTTCTAGCCACTCCTGGATTTCTATTTATTGACTTATTTTACTATTTTTGACAAAAAATTTGTATTTTGAGTTCAAATAAAGTGTAAAATTTTATTTTATTTTATCATGTTGTGTTCTATTTGTAATAAAACATGGGATCATAATGAAGAGAATAAATAGTTTATTGTGTTTCAATTTGATTTCACCTGGTTTCATGAGATAGATGAAACTAGTTAATTTTGAAAATGGGAATAAAAATTGGTGAAAGGTTCTGTGATCGAATTTGATGATGTTATAATCACCAATTCCGATCCAAACACAGCACTAAGTACACAATAAATGCCGACGAAAATGACACTGATTGAGAAAGTGAGAAAGAAATCGTCTTAAAAACAACTCTGGCCAAATAATTTATTTAGCCAAAGTCGTTTACCAAATAAGTTCAAATATTAAAATATTTTACAGATTTTATTGGGACATTTTCGACAAGTTTTGAGCAAATCTGGTCCGGTAAAATAGGGAAAATATGTATTTTTGACCCTCATGTTGTTAAAATCGGTTGATACTGTCAACTTAGGTCGACAGAACATCCGAAATTAATATATAAACTGTGATTTATGTATATTGATCAATTTGGTGTGTTGAAACTTCATCACACTGATTGACAAAATACATGCGATAAAAATCAAATTTGGAAATTTTACCTAAAAATAAGATGAAAACCTGATTAAATTATCAGGTTTTAACCTTTAAATAAAGTAAAACTTACCTATTACTGCCTCTATGACGTGGGAGGATCGTGGCATTGTCGTACGATGAGTTGCGGCGATACGCGATCAAACCGCAGCTTTGTATGGCCTACCGTCTGTCTCAAACAGCCGTGCGCGCCTTACCACTGCCCCATGCGCGCTCTCCAGCCCGCAAAAATGTCGTGCAGGAAAGCCCGAACAAAAGAGCGCAGGAACGGCCGCCGCCCTGCTCGCGATGGCCGTAATGGTGATTTTAAGTTTTGCCCCGTAGTATGCTGTGCAGCAAACTCAGGGGCAGCAACAAAGGAATCAAGTACCCATGCTTACACTGTCTGAGGACGCAAATTTCATCACCGGCTGGCACTGAAACTCGCGTCTATCGTTAATAGACGGTTTTTGGTGGTTTTTGGCCCGGAAATGCCGAAATTTCGTAGTTTGTCTTTACAAACAACTAGAATTCGACTATCTGGATTGATTTGAGTTAGGTTTTGATAGGATTCGGCCGATACAAAAATTAATTTTCTCGATCGACCGTAGACGTGCCAATTCATACGAATCAAACAAAAACCTACTATATAAGCAGAACTTAAACTTTATGGTTTGAGAAAGAGGTAAAGCTAGACCTGATAGGTGTGTAGAGATAAGACACGGGCAAGGATCCTACTTATACGCGGCAGGACAGGCCTTTCCTGTAGCGGAAGATCCACTCTGTTCCCCGTCCCGGCCGACTTCTGCACACTGAAGCGTTCGAAACTTGAACTCCATCTCATGCGCGATCATTTAGGTTCAAGGCACACAGGGGATAGGTACTTGAATAACGGGTACTTATACACAAAATTGAAGCTGGAAATAGCCGATTTTGTTAAATTTTTCCAGTTTTTAAAATAAAAAATGAAATAAATTTTATTTTTTGATCTGAAAAATGTAGAAGTGATAAGACGACATGTAAAACATATCCAATTATCACTTTAGGAAAATGAAAATCTTTTTTTTTTTTCTCTACAAATTCATGTAAAGAAGTTATGTACATAACTTCCAAATAAGAATAAAAAGAGAGAAATAAAGATAGGAATGGATTACAGTTTGAGAAAAACACTGACAAATCTAGTTTGCCAGTTTTACAAATTCTCAAAACACGTGATCAAGTCCTAGAAATAAGTGAGAATATTAGTCTAAAAAGAGAAGTTACCGACAAACTTAATTTTTGATGGTTTTACACTTCTCAAAATGGATAATATAAGAAACTTATGGATCTAAAATACAACTGCTAGATAGAAGTTGCGCCTAATTCGAGATTAAGCATCTTACTAACTTCTAAACACAGAAAATATTTTAGGATCACAAATAAAATAAAAGTGAATCAGATGGGTTCATAAGTAGAAGAATGTTTTTATTTGTTGGTATTTTGGCGGTCCCAGTTGTGACCATGTGTTGAGGATTTGTTCAGTGGCATCAAGGGAAAATGAATGAGAGTAATTTCTGTTGTAAACACTGTCCAAAAGGTCAGCCAGGTTATCAAGAAAGGACAGGAGAAAGCTCAGCAGGTAGAAGGTTCTAATACAGAATCGCATCAAACTCATAAAGATTTTATTTGTTTGAACTTTTCAAATGGTTTTGACTATAACCTAAATTCTCGAAACATGTGTTTATGGAAATAAACACAGTTCAAGGAAAAGGGTTAAACAGCAATGTTCGAATCATGTGGAGAAAGACTGACAATTCAAGATTGCCAGTCTTACTGTTCTCACAGGTTGAAAGTGCAGAAAAACCAAGAATTTGAAAGAAAAGAAAGAATTTTCTAAATTTTAATTTGAAATAGTATTAAAAGAAGAAAATGATTTCTATCGATAATAGAGTATTGTTAAGTGTGAATATTATTTCAAAATCTCACACTTGGAGGACCCTAAAATCACGTATCCAAAACGCTACCTGCACTGGATTGGCCAAAGATTGGAGATTGTGACTAATCACCAATCAGTGACCAGCACGTGTACTCTGGTGGGATAGATAGATAGATAGAATTGAGTTTATAGACGCAAGCGACGACTGAGGTCATACACGTCTTTTAATCTGACCAATATAAATCTGACATAAACAAACACATTTGACCATTGATAAACACTACATTCGTACATTCCATTGCAGAATGTACGAATGTAG
>JH432191.1:205788-224351 GCA_000239455.1 Strigamia maritima
CATGCAGAATGGAATGCAGCATTACATATCAAAAAATGATCAAAACAGAGACAAAAGCCACAGAAGAGAAAGCGGAAGCAAAAAACAAGAAGATAGATAACCAGAGGACCCATTAGCACCACTGCAGCGGAAAAACAAAGTGCTGCAATGGAGTACCCAGGGGAGGCCACAAGGAGACTGGGCTTGGAAGTTTTCTCCCCCACCCTGGTGGGAATTTCAAAGTGGATCTGTATATAAACCATGTGAAGAGTGGACTGACTTCATTGCCCACCTTGGAGACCCACCAGACGACACGAGATAGATAGAATTGAGTTTATAGATGCAAGCAACAACTGAGGTCATACACGTCTTTTAATCTGACCAATATAAATCTGACATAAACAAACACATTTGACCATTGATAAACACTACATTCATACATTCCATTGCAGAATGGAATGCAGCATTACATTATCAAAAAAAATGGTCAAAAACAGAGACAAAAATCACAGAAGAGAAAGCGGAGGAAAAAAAAGGAGATAGATAACCAGAGGACCCATTAGCACCACTGCAGCGGAAAAACAAAGTGCTGCAATGGAGTACCCAGGGGAGGCCACAAGGAGGCTGGGCTTGGAAGTTTTCTCCCCCGACGACACGAGAAGCCATTTTGAACGTCCGTACGATCAATTGTCGGTAAACCAAGTGCAGTAACGATAAGTATTGTCAGAAATTATATTATTGTTAATAATTAATTCTTGTTTCTTGTTGAATAAGTGTTTTGTTTAAATAATTGTGATTCACTTTATTTGGATTTAGAGAAAAAATAAAATTGTAATAAATTTCTAATTTTGACAAAAATCAGAAAATGTCACAAAGAGATTCGAATGTTGACTCCAGTAGTGAGGAAGAAGTGACTTCTGATGAGGAACCCACTAACTCCCCAACTACTGAACAGGACGACACTGTTCCCATTTCTGGAGAACAGACCGCCTTGAATGGATTTTGCAACTTTCATGGCTTAAATCCAGACTGTTTTGGGTGTCTTGCTGATGCCCGGAAACATGTAATGGATTTGAAGGCCGAGAAATTAGCTGCCGACATAGCAGCTGGCCATCAAGTGTCAACATCAACGGTTGACCTGACAGCCAGTCCTATGGTTGATAAGGCACTAATAAACTTCTGCAACAAGTTTCATATGAATCCGAGTCATTTTGAAACGTTACAGGAGGCAGAAGCCCAGTTAGAAAAGCTAAGAGCTCCTGAATCAGTTTCAAAGAAAACTGGTAACATGGACTTCAGGCAACTTTTCGACCTGTGTAGACGATACAGTCTATCCATGTCGGACTTTAGAACTGCTGCACAAGCTCAGGCATACATAGATGCGAATGGAATGGTAGAAGCAGCTAGAGGGCAAAATCATGCAAACACATCTCAATCAGGAACAACTGGTTCTTCTCCTAGAATAACCATTAACCCAGAAGAGATTAAGTTGCAGGAACTCAGGACATTTTTCTTTTTGAACCCTAGCGACTTCCAAACTTTGGAAGAAGCTCTGGTACATTTAGATAGCCTGAGATTGCAAAGAGATATGAGTGAAGACAGAGAAGTCGATGTACTCATTTCAGAGCAGAACCCGGCATACCAATCAGAAGCCTACTTTGATTATTGTGCCAGATTCAATCTTGGACCAGAGGCATTCATTTCGATTCATAATTTGAGATTGCATCTGAGATCTTTTACTCTTTTTACCCAAGCTCAAGCAGAAGACTTAAACTTGGATAGGAGAAGTGAAAAGACACTATTACCACCTTTGGCTTTCCGCCATATGGTAATAATGAAAAAAGGAGCTAACACCTTGCCAAAGACGCCAGTTGAAGCTCCCAATCCAGTACGAAAACTGTTTTCCGACAAAAAAGGTAAGAAAACAGCAGGGTCAAAAGGGAATGCCAAAATCAGCACCCCTCTAGACAAATATGTGCAACCAGCAAGGAACCAGTCATTAAATGGTGGGTTTCATGCTGATAAACTACGTACTCCGCAGAGGAAGCAACAGTCATTATTGGTCACTCCGCAAACCAAGGGGTTCAGTAGACAAGCACCATTTTGGGTCCCACCTACTAGAACAGCAGGTGTGAAACAAAAAAGAGAATTTGTAGATCCCAATATGGGGGGATCTAATGATTCCTCCAATCCTTCAAGTTGTGGATTAAAGGATCACCAACAAAAGGATGCGCAATTTTCTGGTTTATTCGCAGAGCTAAAAGAGCTAGTTCATGGTGCACCTCGATCTCGTAAGCCATTACAAGATGAAGTACGGATGAAAACAACGAATATACCAAAATTTTCGGGTAAAAGTGATAGCTGTATACAATTTATAGAAATTGTAGAGAGCTTGGCTGAAACCCAAAACATAGACGGCAACCTCATAGTACATAAGGTTGTTGGCTTTATGCGCGGACCAGCCAGGTACTGGTATCACCAATTCCTGGATGAGTTCACTTCTTGGAAAATCTTCAAAAGTTTGTTCATTTCAAGATTTGATGTCCCAATGGGACAACGAATCCTGACAGTTCAAAAGATGAAACAAGAGCCAAGAGAATCACTATTCTCATATGCTGTAAGGTTTTTTGAAGCCTGGATTCAGCAGAAGAGAGTAGGCGATGACATGGCGGGTTGCATTTTTGTGCAAGGCGCCACGAAGACTGGTCTTCTGCGCCTGGGGACATTTGATTTGACCGACTTAACGATCACTTAAATTCACCGACACGTGACCATAAAAATAAGTTTATTGCAGGAATCCATATATCTGCTAACCCAAAAGACCAAAGTGATAATAAGTCTTCTGTACCAGATAATGCGATTTTCCCGCCTAAACAGAAGTCTAAACCAGGTGTTAAAAGCCTTCAAGTGGCAGATTCTGATTTAAGTGAATCAGAATCATCCATCACGGAGAAAGATGCTATCTTGCAAGCTGTGTCACAAGCATTGCAGAAAAGAACATCGCACTCAGGCAAGAAGGACGACAACAAATCTTCCATAGAGTGCCACTTTTGTAAGAAAAGTGGGCATATGAAGAAGGATTGTTATGCCTACCGGAAGACAGAGGAATTTAAACAAAAAATGCCTCTGCTACTGGTCAACCCATTGCCAAAAAGCCTAAACTCGAATCTGACTCACAGATTGACAAAAGCTTTAAGAAAGAGATTAAAGCTGAGGTCGCCGATGTGGGAAAAAGGATAGATGACCTAAAGTCAGACATAAATCTCAAACTGAAAGATTTCCTCTCTCAGGTGAAATCTGCAATGGCTAAGGTGCAGACCGAGGAAAAGGCTGATCCAAAAAACTAGTTTTGGAGGGAGTAGATGGTGCAAATTTACTTCCTCCCAAATCAGTTGAAAGAATTCCCATTGCCACCTGTGCATCTAGCGCAACGGGAGGAGTGGATGAAAACTTGAGACAGATGGAGATTTCACTAAAAAATCTCTAAATCACTAAAACATTCAATCGGAGTAGCTTAGGAAGCGACCTGAAAAGAATGAAAAGAGAATGAAAGGCTCATCTCAGACAAAGCATGTTTTTCTGAAGTGCCTCGATGACTCTAACGACAGCCCACGTATGCCTGTTGTCATAGGTGGACTGAAGTGCAATGTCTTGATGGATTCAGGAGCAACGCAATGTTTCATAGGAGAAGATTTCCTCTCTGAAACTCGTTGTAAACCAGAATATGTTCAAGAGCCATCCTGGAATATAAAGGTACACGCTGTTGGTAACATTCTTAAACCGGTGGGGCAGGTAACATTGTGTATTCAATGGGGTGGGGATCAAATGACCCCCATGACATTCTATATACTCCCTGCCAAAACCTGTGGTATAGATAGATAGATAGAATTGAGTTTATAGACGCAAGCGGCGACTTGGGCCATACACGTCTTTTAATCTGACATACTTAAACTGACATACTAAATCTGACCAATATAAATCTGACACAGAGAAACACATTTGACCATTGATAAACACTACATTCGTATATTCTTTTGCAGAATGGAATGCAGTCTTACATTATCAAAAAAATGATCAAAAACACAAAGACAAAAGCCACAGAAGAGAAAGCGGAGCAAAAAGGAGAAGAAGCGACAGATAACCAGAGACCCATTGGCACCACTACAGCGGAAAAACAAAGTGCCACAGTGGAGTGCCCAGTGGAGGAGGCTGGGCTTGGAAGTTTTCTCCTTCCAAAAACCTGTGGTCTGATCATTGGTCATAACTTCATAAAAAGAGTTGGCCTTTTACCAGATACACATGCAGGGGAATTTCGATTCAAATTTATTCCAAATTTGATCATTTCTTATGCACCCGATAGGTCTCCCCCAGTTTAACCTAAAGTAAATTCCTTATTAATGAATACGGAATTAAACCTGGATTCACCAGACTGGGATGCAACACTTGTTGATGGGAGTAACTGTGACCCCCAACAACGACAAATGCTAAGAGAAGTGTTAGCAGAAGTAAAAGCAGTTTTCAGTGAGAAACCTGGTTGTACTCACCTAACAACCCATAGGATTAGGTTGAAAGAAGGTTCTAAGATTCTTAAGAACCCGTATCGTCAACACAATCCACAAAAGAAGTCTATTATGCTTAGGCTCGTGGAAGAACTAGAAAAACTAGGTCTTGTCGAGCCATCAAATAGCAAGTACATCAGTCACCCAGTCATTGTTGCCAAACCTGATGGGACTTATCGAATGTGCATCGATTACCGGTGGTTGAATGCAATCACCGAAATTGAAGCAGTTCAGATGCCTAGTATTGATATGCTTTTACACCAGTGTGAGAAAGCAAAGTTTTTTACTAATATTGATTTAGTAAAAGGCTACTATCAAGTGGCAATGGCTGATGAAGATAAGTGTAAGACTGCATTCTACACACCCAAAGGTATATACCAGTTTACTCGTATGCCCTTTGGATTGTGTAATGCACCTAACACTTTCCAAATGCTCATGGAAAGAGTATTGGAGAAACATTTGGGAGACTTTGCAGCCGTATACAGTAGCGCTCAAAAGTAACTGGTCGAGTTGTTTTTCTCTCATAACGTTTTTTCTAACTGAACAATACACTTGAATTTTATATATGATATGTATTTTTATTTAATAAATATACACTTAATTAGAGAAAACAATCTTGTTTTTATTTTTTAAAATATACAAACAAATATACTTTTTCAAATATCAAAAGTAACTGGTCAGATCAAAAATATCATAAATAATCAAACAAATAAACATTTTAAACTGAAATTGTGAGTTAAACCTAATATTTAGTAGGGGTAACCCTTAGCTGCAATTACTGCCTGACACCGCTTTGGCATAGAATCAACTAACTTAATTATTTTTTCAGTAGGGATGCTGTTCCATCCTCGGAGCAAAATTTCAAATTTCTCATCCAAATTTTTTGCTTTTTGCCCTCTGCAATTACGATCAAGCTCTTCCCATAGATCTTCTATCAGTTTAAGTCAGGTGATTGGGAGGGCCACTTCAAAACTCGAATTTTTTTTGATCCAAATCACTCCTGTACAAGTTTGGAGGTGTGCTTGGGGTCGTTGTCCTGCTGGAACAACCACCCTCGAGGCATTTGACGTTTGGCATGTGGTAGCATTTGTTTATCTAAGATGTCACGGTATACTATTTTGTCCATGATCCCATGAATTCAATGCAACGGGACTACCCCACTGCTACTAAAGCAGCCCCAGACCATCACATTTCCTTCTCCATGTTTGACAGTCGGGAGTTGGAATCGAGGGTTGAAACGCTGGTTTTCTGGGCGTCTAATATAGTGAATTCCATCTGATCCAAAAAGTAGAAACTTGCTTTCGTCACTCCATAACACTTTTGATCACTGTTTGGCAGACCAGTGCTGATGCTCTCGGGCAAACTCTAATCTGGCCATCCTGTACTTTTTAGAGACTAATGGTTTTTTTGCTGGTCGACGGCCATATAAATTAACTTCATTAAGGCGGCGTTTTGTCGTAGATACATTGACATTAACATTGTAATCAGCCCTCATTTCCTGGTTCAACACAACTGCATCTTTCCTAGGATCTGCAGTGGACAGTCATTTGAGAATCACATCTTCACGGTGGGTGGTTGCCCTTGACCTTCCAGCCTTGGGGGCACGTGAAACAGTCCCTCGTTCTCGAAAACGTTTTATAATGTCTGTTACAGCTAATTTTTTTAGACCAAATTGGCTAGCTACACTACTGTGTGAATTGCCCTTATTTACAGATGCGACAACTGCTTTCTTAACAGGTGAAACGATGTATTTACAAAGTGACATGGTGGAATAGTGTATGTACATGAATGACATCACATGTCACATGTCTAAAATCATCTTAATATGCAAATTACATTAGGCAAAACATCCGACCAGTTACTTTTGATATTTGAAAAAGTATATTTGTTTGTGTATTTAAAAAAATAAAAGCAAGATTGTTTTCTCCATTTAGGTGTATATTTCTTAAGTAAAAATACATATCATATATAAAATTCAAGGGTATTGTTCAGTTAGAAAAAAAGTTATGAGGGAAAAACAACTCGACCAGTTACTTTTGAGCGCCACTGTATTTGGATGATGTTATCATCTATTCAAATACATGGGAAGAGCATATGGAACATGTTAGGTTGGTGCTTGAAAAAATTAAAGCAGCCAACTTAACTGTCAATGCTAAGAAGTCAAAATTTGGAAGAACAGAATTGAAATTCTTGGGTCATCTTATAACTCCTCAGGGACTTAAAGGAGACCCAGACAAGATTTCTGCTATCCAAAAGTTCCCAACGCCAACTTGTGTCAAAGAAGTGCAACGTTTTTACGGAATGACAAATTTTTTCAGAAAATTTATTCCTGATCATGCCACTATATCGAAACCAATCACTAAATTAATGAGTGGTTCAGACAAAGACTTCAAGTGGGGCGATGAACAAGAGGTTGTCTTTAACAAGGTTAAAGACGCCTTCTGCAAAGTTGTGGTATTAACAATGCCAGACTTGACTAAACCATTTGTCATTTTGACGGATGCATCCTATGTTGGACTTGGGGCGGTACTCTGTCAAGATGAAGAAATGTGGAGCGAATCCAAACAGGGGATGGTTATGGTACCATGCCCTATTGCATTTGCAAGTCGAGTTCTCAGGGGAGCAGAAGAGAGATATTTTACTCCTGAACTAGAATGTTTAGCTGTGGTCTGGGCAATCGACAGATTCCGCCCATATCTCGAATATACAACATTCATTCTAGAGTCAGACGCCCAAGCACTTAAGTGGTTGATGTTGACTCCGGAGCCATCTGGAAGATTTGGATGCTGGGCAGTGAAAATTCAGTGCGGAGCATTCCAAATCAAGTACAGGAAAGGTAGTCAAAACGCTGTGGCTGACGCTCTATCTAGAGCACCATTACAAGCTTATGACATACCAGACACTGACCATGTCGAACCAGTTGAGATCACTTAATTCTGGCCAGACTGGACAGGGAATCTTCCCAACCCAGTGCAAAAAACTACTGAGATATCAGCAGTTCTATGCAATGTGGATGTTAAGTTTTGCTCTACAGCACCTATTGTAGATGATGAAGAGCAAAAGGGGGGATGTGAGGTGGAACCTGAAACACTCCACAGTGCACTAACTGAGATTCTGAACGATATACCTCCCACTAGAGAGGAGATCATTCAAGCTCAAAAAGTGGACTCATTTTGTAGGAAATTGAGAAATCTCCTGAATAAGGTGCGTCTCATAATTATATAAACACAAGCAATTGTTGGTGTTCACAAAGAAAAACCAAAAAGTCAACAAAACTACTGTAATAATTTGATATAAAATAATATTTAATGAATTATTATCAACAAAAATTGGACCTGTGTTGCAAGAATTTCTGCAACAGTCAGAAAAGCAAAAATAGCTGTCTCAAAATTATATAAACAGGTACAATTAATAACTAATAAATTTGCCCTGTTTATGAATAACCTTAAATAAACAATTGGACATTGAATTAACTAGGGTTTTTAGTTGATTCTGCTCAATTTCCTCCCACTTGGAGATTATAGCTGCCTTCAATTCCACAATGTTGTTGTATTGTTGACCATTTGCATAAACAGCACGAGACAATAGTCCCCAGGCATTCTCCATTGGATTTAAGTCTGGGGACAGAGGTGGCCAGTCCATAACCTGTACTCCATTATCCATAAACCACTGCCAAGTTGTTTTAGCAACATGTATTGGAGCATTATCCTGCTGGAACTCAAAGTAAACTCCTCCTATTTTTCTGCAAATGGCAAAAGCGACTTTTCCAATAGTTCCTGATATGCATTTGCATTCATTCGGCCACTAGGGAATGCTAAATTTGTCTTTCCATTCCAGCTAAATGCTCCCCATACCATCAGAGAACCACCCCCTTGCTGTCGTTTTGAGAACACCTGGTCATCTTGCCTAAGGTCATGCCAGTAATAGGCCCACCCATCGGGACCATCAAGATTAAACTTTTTTTCATCACTAAAGATGACTTTATGTCATTCTTGTTTCCATGACATGTGTTCTCTGGCCCATTTTAATCTTTTCTCTTTGTGGACATTTTTCATCACAGGTTGCACTTTTCTTTTCTTGTAGACAATTGTTTTCTTTTCCTTAACAACACGTGAAACTGTGTCTTTAGACACATTAAAGTCTGGATTTTTAGCTATAGCTCTTAGTGATGATTTTTCTTTTTTTATTTGGTTTATAATTCTTCTTTTCTGTCTATCAGACAATTTTTGAGGCCTTCCTGATCTTTTTTTTTGTTCATATTTCTTGCCCAGATTAATATAATTTATTATAACACCAGGTGACCGTCCAATATCCTTTGATATTGCTCTTGCAGAGTTTCCAGCAGTCTTCAAAGTGTCAATCTGGCCTTTTTCATAATCTGTTAAGTTTGTACCTCGAGGCATTGCTGGAAACAATAACTGATATACTTGAGTGAGTAAAATGGAACATTTAAGGTTGCCGCCATTTGCAATTACAATGCTGATGCCACCTATAGATAATTGTAGGCATTAAGATGAAAAATTCTCACCTGTTCATATAATTTTGAGACAGACATTTTTGCTTTTCTGATTGTTATAGAAATTCTTGCAACAAAGGTCCAATTTTTGGTGATAATAATTCATTAAATATTATTTTATATCAAATTATTACAGTAGTTTTGTTGACTTTTTGGTTTTTCTTTGTGAACACCAACAATTGCCTGTGTTCATATAATTATGAGACGCACCTTACAAATGAAAATAGTCAAAAGAAACTGTGTAAGACTTATAGATAGATAGAATTGAGTTTATAGACGCAAGCGACGACTGAGGTCATACACGTCTTTTAATCTGACCAATATAAATCTGACATAAACAAACACATTTGACCATTGATAATCACTACTTTCGTACATTCCATTGCAGAATGGAATGCAGCATTACATTATCAAAAAAATGATCAAAAACCGAGACAAAAGCCACAGAAGAGAAAGCGGAGCAAAAAAAGGAGATAGATAACCAGAGGACCCATTAGCACCACTGCAGTGGAAAAACAAAGTGCTGCAATGGAGTACCCAGGGGAGGCCACAAGGAGGCTGGGTTTGGAAGTTTTCTCCCCCGTGTAAGGCTTATAAAAAAAATTCAAAGTATGAGCATTACACTTTCCGAGACTGGAAACATAAGTTGAGAGGATACATTCTTGACACTGACGAGAACGACGGTTCCAAAATGTTAGTCCTCTTTAACCCAACTTATGAGGAAGAACTGGATGACTCTGGTAACGGATTCAAAGCAGTTATTCCTTGGGCATTGGTTAAGAGAGCACTCTTCACCTGTCATGGGCACCCTTTAAGTGGCCATGCAGGAAGGAGTAAAACACTTGACAGAGCCAAATTGTTGTATTATTGGCCTGGTATGGACCGTGACACACGTATTTATGTAAAAGCGTGTCGTCAGTGTCAACAGTACAAGCCAAGTCAACATAAGAAATGTGCCGGTCCTTACACACCACATAACATGACTACCCCATGGGAAGTGATGTGTATCGATTTGATGGGCCCAAAGCCAGCATCAAGGAGTCAATTTAAATGGATTTTGATAATCATTGATCAATGTATCAATCAATCAATTGAACTCTTTGCGCTGACCAAAGCCACCAGCACTAGAATTGTGGATAAGATCAATGAGGTTGCTTGTCGATTTTGTCATCCAGACAAAATCATAAGCGACAATGGTCCCCAATTCTGTGCAAAGCGACACATAACTGTTAAACATACTAGTACTTATCATTCCCAAGCCAATCAGACAGAACGGGCAAATAGGGACATCAAGATGATGCTCGCTATTTATACCGATGTTCACTCCCAATGGCCCTGTTACTTGAATGAGTTTGCTTATTCTCAACGGACCAGGAAGTCGGAGGCTACGGGATATACTCCTTTGTTACTAAACACAGGTCGAACAGTACTTTTACCATTCAACCCGCGTGTAGTCAGAGATGCTGGAAATAGATTGGATCCCAATAATCCAGAGATTTTTGTGCAAAAACTGATGGACACTCTTAGACGTGCTCACCAGAATATGTACGAAAAAGTCGCAGATAATTATGAGCGACACAAGCGAATTCACAAAAATAAGTATTATATTTGTGAATTCCAAGTCTATTGGCATACTGTAACTCAAAATGCCCAATGTGTAAGTTATGAGCACCTAGAGAGGTCGAGTTGACCAAAAGTTGCTCATAAGTATTTTTTAGTTTGAGTTAAGATCACCTTTTAGTGTTTGCACAGGTTATAAACAAGTCATTATAATTTGTGCAATTAATTTAGGCTGTACCTATTGTATCAGGTTGTCCACAGGACATGTGATAAGTTGTTGTAATTATTTATATTTATTTCACAGCCTAAGGTTATCATGATCCGTGCGGCCAAAAATATATAATTCTAAACTTTAAATTTTTACACCAATAGGTGTTTTGCATAATTATTTTAGCACCTTAAGGTTGTACCGTTGTGATGAGTAATCACCTCTCCTTCCCTTAGTTATTATTAACTTTTGTATGATTTGACCCATTCTGACCACCTGGTGGGAGGTGATTTCTCTGATCAAGTGAGTTGTTTTAGACACTTGAAGTCCATGCTTGCAACCGAGCACACCTTTAGCACCAGACCTGCAACCGGGCCTACCCTAAGGTGCTTCTAGTCATGTTATCCCATAATGTGAGCGTTTCTTGCTGAAATGCTAACTTTAGGGTTATAATTCATTAACAGTGAACTATTGGACTTGAAAGCCACAATTTTAAGCACGCAATTGGTACTTCTCACCTGTCAGCGATTTCCAGTTATTTCCGACCGTGAAGCTGTGTGAGTTTACATAATTGAGCCAACTGTGTGTTCGCGCGATGAAACCATAGCAGACCCACCCGCTCGAGCGTTTGCTTCCTTGCGTGGAAACCCTTTTTGCCCGAAGTGAGTTTATGACCTGTGTGACTTTCTCGACGGCGAACACCAAATCTACAGGCTGCCTGACTCCCCTGCACGACGGCGGTGTTATCTAGGTTTGGGCCTGCATAGTCCAACACAATATCATATAAAACAGTGTGACATTTTCCGAATGCTCACAAGGTAATCATTTATTACTGTTTGTTTACTTTAAGGTGATCCTTGTTGGAAATTGTATGATTTTATTGGTTTCCAGGGTGTCTGTGATCAATCTAGATGTACACAGTCATCCTGAGTCTTATTTTATGTAATAAGATCACAAACTATGACCAGTTTGTGATCTCTAGTCTTGTGAGCTATTTTTAGCCTACATGTCATAGTCTGAGTACTTAGCTATGACATCTGGGTTCCAAGCTGTATGTTTTTGTTTCCTGTCCAAGATGGCTGCAAATAAAGTGCTTCATCTCTTGGTGAAGATTGTAGGATCTTTTAACCGAATGTGTGAGTTCATTTCATTATAAGAACACATAATACCAAGTGATATTATAAGCAACAAGCAGTTGCAGCAGCCAAAGCAGTTTATTTCACTCCATGCGATCTATTAAGTGTCTAGGACAAACCACTTGGCCTAAAATTATAATTTTACCACTGGATACCATTTGGACCATGCTGAACACGACCCGCTAGGTCCCGAAGCCCAATTCCTGCAATTTCGAGCCGATGCGGAGTCGGGTGTCACTTCGGGCTTTGCACCTAAGCGTGATGGTCCATGGGAGATAACCAAGATTCATGGTGGAGGTGCCTATCAGTTGAGACGAATTTCAGATGGTAAGATCGAAAGTTCTATCAACATAAAGGATCTCAGTCCATATATTCCAGAGTACCCTTTGGAACAGTGGACCGAGGACCAAACCGATAGTCCACATGAAACTCCTGGTTGGATGGGGACCCCTGTCTCATCCAATGTCAGTGATGACATACCATTGGTGGATGAACCAATGGAGGTCGACACTGTCCCTTCACAGGATACGACAAAGCCTCTAACTAAATCTCAGAAACAACGTCGTAGGAAAGCGAAAAAACAGGCTGCGAAAGAGGCAGAACAACTAGTTCCAAAACCAGTTGACCTGCCAGTAGTAGAGCCAGTCAGAAGAAGTTCACGAAAAAGGACTCGAAACACTCGACTCGACGATTTCGTTACCTTCTTGCAGGGATATAAATTTTCTGAGTCAGAGCCCATGGATGTGTCCAATAACTCTGACTAGTGAAATTAGTGATAGATAGATAGATAGAATTGAGTTTATAGACGCAAGCGACGACTGAGGTCATACACGTCTTTTAATCTGACCAATATAAATCTGACATAAACAAACACATTTGACCATTGATAAACACTACATTCGTACATTCCATTGCAGAATGGAATGCAGCATTACATTATCAAAAAATGGTCAAAAACAGAGACAAAAGCCACAGAAGAGAAAGCGGAGTAAAAAAGAGAAGAGACAGATAACCGGAGGACCCATTAACACCACTGCAGCGGAAAAACAAAGTGCCACAGCAGAGTCCCCAGGGGAGGCCACGAGGAGGCTAGAAACTATGGCACAAGTATCTGTATATGGTCAAGGAATGACCAAAGAGGGCGCAAGTATTAGGCCAAAAACGAACGTGACTACAATTTGAATAGGGAAGATAGATAGAGTTTATAGACTCAAGCGACGACTGAGGTCATACACATCTTTTAATCTGACCAATATAAATCTGACATAGACAAACACATTTGACCATTGATAAACACTACATTCGTACATTTCATTCCAGAATAGAATGCAGCATTACATTATCAAAAAATGGTCAAAAACGGAGATAAAACCACAAGAGATAGCAGAGCAAAAAAAAGAAGAGGATAGATAACCAGAGGACCCATTAGCACCACTGCAGCGGAAAAACAAAGTGCCACAGTGGAGTGTTGGGATGAGGAATGTTGGACTTTGATATTCCTATCCCCCTTGTCACACCCATCCCTGGTGGGAAATCTTTTTCGTATGTAATGTAAGCTCTCTAATGTAAGCTCTTCATAGAGCCAAGCCTTTCTTAAATCAATAAATAGTTCTAGTTCCATTTCAAAACTTGGATACATGTGTGTTTTCCTTGCTCCTCACCAACCAAATAATGGTTATTATACCAAAAACAGGTTATGGGCCCAGCAAGCTTCCACTGCGCCTAAAAATAGCAAGTATTCAAAGAACTTTTAAAAACTGCTCCAAGTCGTCATAAACGTCTTAAATTGCTGCCAATCGTAAAAGCCATTGTTACAAAATGCCTGAAGCATCAAAGATAGACCGCCTGACCACTGAGAACTACTCTACATGGAAAATGCAGATAAAAGCTGTTTGTGTAGGAAATAAAACTTGGAAACACCTGTCAACAAAAATTGAGAAACCAGTTTTGGACCCGGCCAAGCCATTAGTCACCGAGGCCCACATCACAGAGTGGGAGGAGAACGATGCCAAAGCCGAGAGCGACCTGCTACTGTCCTTGACCACATCGGAGATAAAACACCTTCGAGGCCTGAAAACTGCAAACAAAATGTGGTTAAAATTGAAAGAAGTCCACGAGAAGACCGGAGACATACAACTCGTAACGGCAATCACCAGCCTGACTACTAAACGATTAACCTGTTAACGAATTGGACAAACATCTTGAGTTTTATACCGATACGCAGCGACTCCTTGATGAAAATTCTGAAAAAATGACAACAGAAAAAATAACTGTTGCCGCATTGCTGAATAGTTTGCCTGAAAGTTTCACATCAATACGAAGCGCCATACGGACGATGCTGACAATGCCATCTCTCAATGAAACCATCCGCCAAATACGGGAAGACGAGCGAGGACGACGAGCATCACAGGCATCCGACAATCCGAGTGCACTTTTTACAAAAAATGAACATCACATTTGCACGAAAGACGAAACTTGCATGAAAATCGAAAACCACCGAGAGATAAAAATAAACGAAAATACGAAAACAAGGATCACAAATCGGATCGAACAAAATCGAACTCAGCCGCCAGATGCGATTTTTGTGGACGAACCGGACACATTGCCGAAAATTGTTTTTACCGCAAAAAACTGATACAGAGCAAAATCGAAAAGACCGCCCATGTCACCACCAATTATGAAGCTTTCCACGCGAACAAATCGCCTAAGGACATGCCCAAAAATTGGATTCTTGACAGTGGAGCAACTTCACATGTTTGCAATGACCGGAAAAACTTCATCAATTTAAATGAAGGCAAGAAACAAATTTTGAAAATGGCAAACTCCGAAACTTCCTCCATTGAAGGCATTGGAACGATTCAATTCTGCCAACCAGACGGAAAGACAACTACACTTGATCAAATCCTACTTGTACCAGATTGTCGAGAAAATTTAATATCAAAGTAACAGACCTGGGGTATCGTATACTTTTCAAAGAGAGGACTGCAACCATTTTCGACAAAAAATGGGACATCGTCGCAACTGCACCGCGTCGTGGACAACTTTATTACGTCGAAATGAAAAATGAAAGCACCCACCACATCGAAGAGAAACAAAAATCAAACCTAACAACATGGCACAAACGATTCGGACATTTAAACGAACGCGACCTGAAGTCATTGTCTAAAAATCAACACGTGATCGGATTAAAACTTGATGCAGGTGAGAAAATGCCGCCGTGTGTCATATGTATTAAAGGGAAGCAAGCGCAAACCCTTTTTCCCCTCAAAAGTGGATCTAAAAGCACCAAAGTTTTGGAATTGGTGCATTCGGACGTTTGTGAACCGATGAAAAGTCCATCACTTGGGGGAGCAAAGTACTTTGTGACATTTACAGACGATTACTCTCGCTGGACTGAAGTATTTTCCTAAAGCACAAATCCGAAGTGTTGAACGCTTTTAAAGTCTTCAAATCAATTGCCGAAAATCAAACAAACAAAAAAATAAAAACTTTTCGAAGTGATAACGGAGGCGAATACTGCAATCGCGATTTTGATAATTTTCTGAATGAATGTGGCATCAAGCGGCAGCTCACTGTCTCCCACACGCCACAACAAAACGGAACTGCCGAGCGCAAAAATCAAACACTCACAGAAATGGCTCGCTGTAACCTACTTGCTGCAGATTTGCCCAAATCTTTTTGGGGTGAGCTATCAACACCGCCAATTACGTTCGCAATCGCTGTCCCTCACGAAGCTTGAATGGTAAAACTCCACACAAATTTTGAACTGGACGAAAAGCCATAGTCGGACACCTCAAAAAATTCGGAACCCCCGCTTTTGCATTACAAAAGACGGCAAAATTGGAAAATTTGACTCAAAATCAAATGAATGCATTTTTGTTGGATATTGCGACCAGTCAAAGGCATTTAGACTGTGGGACACCGAAAAGAGGCGAATCATAAAAAGCAGAGATGTACAGTTCATCGAGGTCGAATCTGAAATTAAAACAAGCAAACTCGAAGTCACCGACGATTCAAACGTTTACACACCGCACATTCATCTGGATTCCTCACTCATTGAACCTATCTCAGAATTAGGGGAAGACGAAAATGATGATGACGAAGATGTAAACGAGGAAAACTAGGGCGAAAATCACGAACCCATTAGGACAACAAAACGAAAGCCAGGACGACCACGCTTTGAAAGAACTGGACAACGAGGATGACCACGTAAAATTTACAATACCGAAGAAATTGTCGCGCCTATCGTACATTCACAACCAGAAACACAAGCTGCAAACCTCGCCACTTTTGTTGATCCAATTACCACTAAAGAGGCATTAAAAAGGAAGTGACAGTAAAGAATGGAGAAATGCACTCCAATCCGAGTATGATGCGCTCATCAAAAATAAAACTTGGAAGGAAGTCGAACGACCTAAAAACCGAAAAACAATCGGAAGTCGTTGGGTATTAAAAACAAAGCTTCGCGCACACGGGACCATCGAAAAACGCAAGGCCCGACTTGTAGCCAAGGGTTTTTCTCAACGATACGACATCGATTACCAAGAAACTTTTGCGCCAGTCGCCAGGACGAGTTCCATACGCCTTATCGCAGCTTTAGCTGCCAAACACGATCTAATTGTGCACCAAATGGATGTTATAACTGTTGACATATTGTAAATTGGAACATTTCAATTGCCAAGTGATTGCAATTATCACTGGATAGTGTCTCTTAAGTTATATGTCTTTACTATAAAGGATTTTATAGATTGTTACTGTTTTAAGGCCCCATGTACTTGTGCATAATAATATTTATCTCAAATGTTTAGACTCTGTCTGTTAAGGTTTTAAACAGAGTCAAATAATGTATTTTAATGTTTGAAAATTATTTAAGAAATTTTCCTAATTTTTATTATACTAATTTATATGCCATAAGTGCACAGAAATGTTTTTTTCCCTAGATTTGTAATCATAAGACATGTTTACTAAGTATAACATAATATTAGAATGAAATGTTAACTGATCTAACCTGTATTTGTCATGTCTTATGATATTTTGCATGATGTCATAAAATCTTGTCATTTGACCATGTTCTGGTCTGGGTTCCAAGCTAGTCACTCTTGGACCTGTGCCTGTACCGCCAAGATGGCGCCTGATATCCTGCTTGACCAAATAAATAATGTTTTGCTGTTGCTGTTTCAAGGACCTGAAGTGTGAGTTCATTTTAAACCATATAATTCTGCTTACATTTGTTTCCAGCACTATAAGCGGTCAGTCCGCGGCCATTTTACTTGGACATACTGTATTTCCCGTGCATCAAGGTCCCAGGCACGTCGAGGAAACGTTCGTCGTCATTCGCAGCCGAATCAGCCAGATTTTATGGGCCACGCATCGTAAAAAAGCCCAACAAGTCAAGAATTTGCATTTTCCACTTATGCGGTTTTTCCGCAATATCTGCAAAACCGCTCGGCCTAAAAATCTAAAAATAAGGTCGAATATTATTTGAAGTACCCTGGATACGATCCACTACTCGGCGGAGCGAAATTCCTGTATTCAAGCCAACTTTTTAGTTGACGGGAATCGCGTCAACTTTTGGCCGCAGCCGGGCCACTTGCTCCCGCCGAACCGAAGTCGATTTTCCATCAAATAACAAAAGTGCCATTTTTCGATTTTTCATCATTTTGGCCAACTGCGAACTTTCACCACAGTTGATTATTGCCTGAGGAAGGTCCACACGTACAATAACAGCATACCTAAATGGTGATCTCGATGAGACAATCTACATGGAAAAACCTGAGATGCTAAACGAGCTATTAAACGTAAACAATGATGAAGTGCTACTTTTGCAAAAATCAATCTACGGTCTGAAACAATCAGGGCAACAATGGTATAAAAAATTAGACTCAAAGCTACGTACACTTGGATTAAGACCACTTAAAACAGAGCCGTGCATTTATTTTCTCAAACGAAGAAAGAAATCATTATCATTGGTGTGTACAATGACGATCTCATCATTGCAACAAACAATACGGAATCAATGAAGAAAATTAAAGACTTACTTATGGGCGAATTTGAGATGAAAGATCTCGGCCCAATTTCGTATTGTCTGGGAGTAGAATTCTCCCAAAACCTTAAAAATGGTACAATAGATAGATAGATAGAATTGAGTTTATAGACGCAAGCGACGACTGAGGTCATACACGTCTTTTAATCTGACCAATATAAATCTGACATAAACAAACACATTTGACCATTAACAAACACTACATTCATACATCCCATTGCAGAATGGAATGCAGCATTACATTATCAAAAAAATGATCAAAAGCCACAGAAGAGAAAGCGGAGCAAAAAACAAGAAGATAGATAACCAGAGGACCCATTAGCACCACTGCAGCAGAAAAACAAAGTGCTGCAATGGAGTACCCAGAGGAGGTTACAAGGAGGCTGGGCTTGGAAGTTTTTTCTCCCATATACCCTGCTAATCCCCTGGAATGTGGTGATAGCAGAGCAGCCAATCAGTGATGCCGGTTGTGAAATGTGGATTACCACTTCCTGCATTAACTCCTGCTAATCCTCATGGAATATGAGATAGCAGAGAAGCCAATGGGTGATACCGGTTGTGG